>LD688996.1:328330-386446 GCA_003118335.3 Papilio memnon
CAAATAAAAAATAAAAAAAATACAAAAAATTTAATAAAGTAAAAAAATGAAATAAAATAAAAAAAATAAACTAAAGAAAAAAATGATATAAAATAAAAAAATTAAATACAAAATAAAACAAATAAAAAATAAAATAAAATAAAAATACAAAAAAAAAAGAAATAAAGTAAAAAAAATGAAATAATTGAAAAAATAAAATAAAATACAAAAAACATACAGACGACTTGAGTACCTCCTTTTGGGAAGTCGGTAAAAAAAATTAAAAACAAAATAAAGTAAAAAAAAATTAAATGAAATAAAAAAAATGAAATAAAAAATAAAACAAATAAAAAATACAAAAAAATCTAATACCAAAAAAATAAAATAAAATAAATAAAAATACAAAAAAAGATAAAATAAAAAATAATAAAAAAAAAATAAAATAAAAAACAAAATAAAGGAAATTATAAAATAAAATAGAGCACCACTGGCTGCGGCTGAATCCAATGATTCAAGCAACCAGTGGTCAGGGCTGCAGAGTCAGGAACCTCCTCACTATGCCTTTTAAATTGGGCCCTTATACCAACTGTTTTGCGAGAGCTTCTTGAGATGTTGGTAGAAGCTCTTCACTTGATATTTGTTATTATTAATATGTAAAAACCTCATGATACTAAAAATGCCTTTAAGATTGGATTTAAATCTAAGACTGACAATGCTTATTGTTATTTTGAACAATTTATTGTAATAAAATCTTTCAAATACATTAATAAGTAACATTAATACATTTACAAAAATATATATATATTATAATTCTAAGAAAAGTGCACATGTATGTGTTTCATGTATGAAGTAGTAAGTGTAATTGTATAACATTTGATTATAATAATTATTTCAAACCAATCTTCATAATCATTTATGTTCCTAGGGTGCATTTATTTGTTTATTATAAGAAAAGTGAAATAACTAAATATTTTCACTTTGAATTAAAAATATATTGCAGATGTCTATAGGTGATCTTTGTGTTGTCACTGCTGTTTCCCTCTCGAAATTTTAAAAAGACTTTTTTATGGTTAAGTTTTATAATTAATGAAATGTTTGTTTGTTTGTTTGTTTTTGTGATTAAATGTTTTTCTTGTAAGTGTGTCTTTTATTTCTATTTCTAGGGTAATCTTTGTAGCCTTTTTTAAGCTTCAGTATTCAAGATCAGTGTCATGCAATTGGTTTATTGCGACTCAGAACTCAGTTTGTAGTCTTATGCAGAGATGAGAGTGATCGTCTACAGCCTTGTAACTTGAAATTATAGTCTAAATAAATTATAATCAAAACTTTGCAACAAAAATAAAACGTTTGGAGAACTAACATTTATTGAATATGATTGGTCAAATAGATCTCACAGTTAGGATTATATCGCTAAATCTACATACCTGATTGTCAATTTTACCCAGTTGTGTGATAAATTGGAACTAAATGTTAAGCCCAGTACATACATTCAGTTCTAAAACTTTTAACTAGATGTGTGTCAGCTGAAAACCAGTTCAAAAGTTCATAGACCATTGAGCTCAACAACTAAATTGGCAGCTCAATAGGATGTACAGGTATGCGAGCAAAAGAGCGATCTGTCTGGTGACTCGCAATTCATTGATTGAAACGCAAAACAACTCTATGCTGGTACAAATGGTTATATATCCGCAGATATTTGTTCATTAACTTTTGTAGGTTTTGTGTATAAGCAAGATTTAATCTATACTAATATTATAAAGAGGAAAGATTTGTATTTTTGTGTGTATTGAAATAACTCAAAAACTACTGGGCCGATTTAAAAAAAAAAACACCTTTAAAAACGGCAATAAATAATATTTCAAAATTTGGGAAAAAGTAGCTATTTTAATAGCAATTTCATAAGCAGTCCGGGGTAAAATTAAAAAAAAAAAACAGGAAAACAATTATGAATATCATACTAATGTTGTAAATGCGAAAGTTTAGATAGATGGATGTTTGTTAGAGTTTGTAGCCTAAACGGTTGAACGGATTTCGATGAAATTTGGTATAGATGTACAGGATAGTCTGGAAGAACACATAGGGCACTCACTTTTGTTTTTTTAATACCACGTGGACGAAATCTCGGGCGAAAGCTAGTAAATTATAAACCATAAACACCGCAAAAACAAAAGAATATCATGAAGAGTAAGCGAAACGTCAATTTTGGCGCTAAACGCCATTAACACTGACAGCTGTACGGATGAGCGTAGTTCAAACATAATAGTTTAAACCTTTATCATCTATGGTATTTCGTTATATACTTTTTCCAAACTGTATAATGCATAATATTTATTAAATACTGTAGTGTGTTTATGTAAATTATATTATAAACTCACATATATGCGTATATTATGTAAGACGAAATAAATTAAAAACATCTGTAGTATCTGTAGTATCATAATAATTCTGTAATTTGGAACGCAATCTTACGGGGCGCGGTGCGCGCGCCGTTTTATTGATTAGGTTCACCTAGGGAGGCTAGACTGGATACTATTGATTGGCGACCTGTTAACTAAATATAGCTTTACGTGGGCGACACGATGTTTACATAGGCACCATTACACTAATTATTGGAATTCACTTACATTTGTATATAAACGCTATTATACACCTACAGAAAACTAAAAATTACTGCATCATTTGTATTTATGCTCGAAACAATCGTTTTAACACTTGCCATAATTATTTCATTAAAGTTTAATCTGTCTAGTTATCATTTGATGATTAGTTTATTCGTCTTCTCTTTATGACATTGTACCTCTGGTAAATTTAAATTTAATTGACAAGGCAAAATGTCTTGATGAGGATATCGTACAACTTCAGAAAAATTCTTGATTTATTATTGTATTTCGTTTTCTTCATACAGTTATTTTCTAAAAATATTAAATAAATTTGGTAAATTGTAATACATATATAGGTATATAGGAATAATATTGATAGGTGATTGTTAAAGCTTGTATCAGTGTGACAGCAAGAAGCGATGCAAAGGTTATCTTGGATGCCCAGACCAGGGAATCTCAGCAGCGTGGGTACACATGAAAAATAAGGAAACATTGAATCTCCCAAATCAACTTTATTAAAATCATCAAAAAACAAAATTTTACAAGAAAAAAATAAATAAAACTGCTCTTCTGCAGATAATTTGTAAGGTTTTTCTAAATTACCATATATTATAGTAGGTATCTGACAAATTGTTGAAGAAACAATTAGTAAATCATCAAGCCATTATTAGTTTCTACGTCTGATACATCTATAAAAACAAAGTCTTATTCCTATTTGTCAAAGAGATATGAATTATGAATATTGAAATTAGTTTTTATAGAAGTATATCAGCAGTAGAAACTTAACATAACAGAAAACAATGATAGTTTATAACAATGATGAAAAATGTTGACTTAAAAAATATGAAACAATGCAATGAACATAAAAAAATAACAATGGTAGTGTATGTCAGCATAATCATCATTACCAGCTCACTAGATGTCCCCACTGAGAGGCTAGTACCTACCCTAATAAGGGGGGACTTGGCCATAGTCAACCACTCTGCCTGCAGGTTGGTTGACTTCACACATATCATATCCAGAAAAGAATAGGCGTATTCAATCAAGATGCAGTTCAACTCCTAAAATCGATGATGTTACAACCTAGAACAGGAAAATTCCATTGCCTGTAGCCGGGGGGGTCGCCTTTCAGAGAAGCGGAGTATAAAAGACTTGCATCCAGCTCGAACTACGCTACAATCACTACATACCAGGACTACTGAGTAACAATATTTTTATTCAGCACAATACAAAATAAATATATTAAGTCTTAAACTGAAATAATGAGAGAGTAGAAATTACACTTAGTCTTAACTATGTTTTTGAAACATTTACTAAATTGTTATGACTTATACATAGTAGATGAGAATGAGCTTTGGTTAAATATTGGCGACAGTTAATTGCCATCTTAAACTAAGTTTTTATAATATAGTAGAAACCCCAGCTTACACAAGTAGGAAATAAAGTAAATCATTGTGTCAACTGATCTCCTTTAAATTTTAATTAGTTTGAAATAAGATAGTATTATAATACATACTATCCATCAACTCTTAGACTCATATAATTATAAATTAATCACAATAATCACAGAAGGAAACATAACTATAATAATACTGAATCAACATATTCTAATAATGATGCTGGTGAGGTATCATTACACTGATACATATTAATGCAATCCTTCTCCAGCGTTGCGCAATGCCCATACAAATTCATCATATATGACTTCTCCATCATCTTCTTGAGCGGGCATCACATAATCATTGTTTTTGTAGTAGTCCGTCGGGAGATGCATAATGAACTTCATCAACTCCAGCTTGCATGGAGTATCATCATCGGAGCCTGAAAAATATTTTACATTAGTGATCAAGTCACACTACATTTATAAATAAAATTACACATTAAAGATTATTTACCGAAGACATATGTAGTGGGGATGAAACCCTGTTCCGGAGGGGGGCTCTCCGAAGTTGGCACAAGCCAAGTGACAAATGCGCTGAATTCCTCTTGAAAGCGAGTGAGGAAACCTCGGATCTGCGCAAAGTGAATCTGGCCACGCCTATCCTCCATTGACACTATGGCTCCTCGGCGCATGTGCATGTTCTGTAAACAAATGAGTAAAATAAAAACTATTACGTGTAGCTATTGGCATAAACACCACCCACTCATCATCTCTCTGTTCGGTTTTCATCATCCAGGTTATTTATCATTTCAGGCAATCCATCGCATTCTACCTAGCCATTCCCCATTCAAATTTAACATTCCCTTTGTTACTATGCTACTTTCAAACTTCCCCTTATTACTTATATAGTTTAGCATATTATTGTGTTACACCACTATTCACTTTAACATTAGGACTTCCTCCATATGTACTCTCTTTTCATCAATCCCTTTAATTTGGCACAAATAAAGTAAAAATAACTATGGGCAAATAAGAATTGAAAGATTTTCTAATTTTTGTAAGTAATTTTCATCATTGATGATTTATCAATTCTCAAAAAACACTTTTTTATTTTGAGGTATTCCTTTTACAAAATGGCGGTTTTCCTTTATGAAGCTTTAAGTTAAAAATTTGGATTTTGATATTTCTGTAAATTTAAAAATATGGATAGCTTCAAATATTGTGTAAAAACGATGTAAATCAATATAAATAAATGATAAATTGTCTTTTAAATGTTGTGCTCTTTATGGGTTAATATAATTTTTCACAATTTTTATTAACAGTTAATGCCAAATCCAATGTCTTTATAGACGAAATATTAATTGAATGAAATGATTGACTTACCCGATAAAATACAGATTCACTGTATTCCCCGGAAGCAGGAGCATGAAGATGTTCGAAGAAGACCGGGAGCCGGGAGCAGTCTTTGCATATTTGGCCGTTTGCCCCAATACGCCAAAGTATGCCGTTAGAGTTATTGCAAGTCACACAAGTTGGTTCAGGCATCTTCGATATCTCCCTGTTCTTCTCTCTTTATTTTACACTAGCTGCTGAATTCAAACACCTCCGTTCCACAGCAATCCCAAAACCTGTATGATCGTAGACAATGTGCAAAATCAATAGATGAGCTATGAGAAACAAGAAACAATAATCAATAGCGTTATATTTGATGGTTTGGATTCAAAACTTTTTGCCATAAAAACTAGAACTCATATCATAGACGTCATAAAAATATTGCAGTTAAACTGAGTCAAACAACGATGTCTCTATAATCTTTGGTCTTTACGTGAACAAAGAAAATGGTAGGAAAGGATGGCGCTAGTGAGCTATTTAGTTTCACTTATTTCTGCCGCATAGAGGTTTAGAATATCGGCTTTCATAGACATCGGAAATTAATTGAAAGTAAACTACTGAAATATACCCTATGTTTTAACTAATATGCACATATGTGACAATCAGCTTAGTGAAAATAAGTGAACTTAGATGTATTTTTTACCAACTTCAGCGCGTGGTAGCGCGTAACTGCCCCATTGGACAGGATAACTAATGGCCATTCCGTTACAGCACAAACGAGTACTATCTAATCGTATAACAATAAAGCTTTAGAATTTAGGTGTCGTCATCCTGGTCTGGGGTCTAAATCTATAACATTTCATATTTAAATTACTATTAGAAAATATTAATTTAAAGAGCCACGGCTGATCTTAATGTAACAGGCGCGAAGCTCTAATGCTGTAATAGAAGAGATGTTCTAGTTGTAGTACTTATTTATGTGGATATTACAACGATTATTATTTTCGTAGCGTTTAAAATGTGGTGAATCACTAACGTCTCAAAGCTTGTATGGAAATATACAGTAATAGTCATAAGCCGAGGTACAGTTTCGGTCTACCTAAAATTCATATTGTGTACTGTTTCTTTAATGAAAAAAAGTAATTTATTTTATGTTTCTGAATATTGAACTTTCATTGTTTTATTATTTAAAAATTGTAAGTCTTTTACAGACTAATAGGAAGAAAAATAGAGATGAAACAATAAAATTTCAGAAATTGACACCAATATTTTGATTAGCATTGTATTCTAGAGAACCGTAAAATTTATATCCTTGATGCTAATAGGACATTATGATTGTATATTGTTTATAATAAAAATGATTTTTATTAGTTTCTGATCTTATATAAATACATTTTATTATTCACCGTAACTGTACACCAGAGGTGGTCCATAACTGTCTCGGGTGGACCGAAACTGTGTTTTAGGGGTTGAATTTTAATTAACTATTACATTTATATTTTATAGAATACCGTCTATAATTTTTGTGTTTGTGTAAAAAAAAATTAAGTTTAATAAAAACATAATTTTATCTATTTTACTCTCCACTAAAGATAATTTTGTGACTCAACTGCAAAGTGGAACGTATCTGATCTCCCCTAGATATCAATGAAAAACTGACGCTGCTGATTGCCGAGGTATTCGATGATTGATGGTTACTTCGGAATGCGATTCAAGGTGTCGTCAGTATTTTTCTTCAGCACCACCTTTTGGAGCGCGTCAATCTTTACCTAGATATGTAAAAAAAATATTTTTATTAATTTCTAGTTTAAAATTTAAACTTAAATTTAATTTACTTTTAAATTTAAAATTACCTTTAATATTACAAAATAAGTTAAATTATCTTCTTAATGATTATAATGAACTTGAGAAATCTAACTCTATCTTGCTTTTTTTCATGTAACGGCGTCCCTCAGTATTGATTTGAGAGATATCTGCAGGACTACTTAAGTATCTATTTAACGAGTCTGTGTGCGGCAGGAAGTAATTAAAAGTACATTGGAACAAATATGTATTAATATTAAAAAGGAAACATGGTACATATTTTTTTCTAACCTACTAATAAAAGTGTATCTGTTAGAAACTTGTAAGGTGGGATCACTAAATTGGTGGGCGCTGGTCCTTTGCGAGCTCGTCCCACGTTGTCGAAATGACTGCCATGACAAGGACAATAAAACCCGCCAGCCCAGTCGCCTGAATTCGGTACAGGGACACAACCTAGATGAGTACAAATGCCTATCACCACAAGCCACTGAGGTTTTATAGTACGCTGCTCTGGAGTTTCGGGGTCTCTCAAAGAAGACAAAGGCGTTTTGGCTTCAAGTGCGATGTCAGAATCGGTTCTGTACTTTACAAAAAGTGGCTTTCCTCGCCATTTGACTGAAAGACATTGTCCAGGTGTAACTTTCGATATGTCGAGTTCTATCACAGCCATAGCGAGAACATCCGCAGGAGCTCCCATTGTATATACGCAGTAAAGAATATTAGCTTTTGTACCGTATGCTCCGCACATCAGACCAAAGAATCCGATGACATATAACATTCCAATTTTTTCATCCCCGGAGTGCCAAGTTGTTTTGTTTAAATCTTTAAATTGTTTTTTTCTGTCATAATCGAAATTCGGAAACTTGACGTCACGATGTAGATAGTAAGGTTCGATTTTGTGGTAACGTATTTGCGTCCAATTAATCAATCCAAACGAAGCTATTTTAGTATTTGTATAGATAGGTTGCAGTTTATGTGTTGACTTTTTACATCTTTCACCTTGAATATCTTTATCTAACAAAAAGGTGGGGCTGACATAAATTCGATATGGGATTTTCCGTTGTCCAAATCGTATAATGCATTTGTTTGCTATAAAATTCATCATAGGTATGCTCTACTTAGTTTATAAATATATTTTGATAGGTTGTCTGACAGAAGTCAATGCCAATTAGATTTATTTTTCAATTGACAGTAATAAATTCACTATGTAAATGGCCGATAGACAATCGGCAAACCTACTTACATATGTACAGAGTCCAAACTTTTAACATAACTAAGAATATGAAAATCTTCGCCTAGGTGCGCTTCACACATGTGTATACAGATGGGCCGATCGAGCCATCGATTGATCTATTCAATGTTATGATTTGAATTTAGGTTATAATTATAAAGTATTTAAGTGACAATAAAACTTTTGCAGATGACTGTACATTTTTCAATTAGAATGAAGAGGTCCAACGGGAGCATGGTTTCCCATTTGATCGATCAATGTTTTGAAAGACACCGATCTATTAGTAAAAATAAAGATGTTTTTATGTATACACATATACATGTGTTTCGGTAGTGAAAACTCATGGTACTCAAAAGGAAGAAGTTCTTAATTCATCTGTACGGTTTTCCAGATCTTATGTCAAAATTCCAATACATAGACATCTCATTAAAAAATCAACGCGCTTGGTCCCGACTGTGTGGTCATCCGCCGTATGGTAACTTGGAAGGTTGTGCAATCTGTGAAAGTTGCAATCGCCGGTCGAGGTCCAAACGTAATGTGCTCGTTGTCAGTCGACATACAGACGGACTAGAGGATTGGTGCCGCCTAAACACTACATGACGATTGTTTTCTTTTAAATGTGAATTTGTTACAAGTGAGTTATTCTTTTTTGTTAAACTTTTATTTTCTATTTCTTTATTAAATACGTTAATTTATTAATTAATTTCGTTATTATCTTATATGATGAAAGTAGCAAAAGATTTGTTATTTTTAAATTATGATTACAACTTATGTAAACAATTTTTTGCAATAGCGATTTCCATATTTTTAACATGTAAATATTTTGTTGTTTACGCAAACAAAAAAAAAAACAAAAAATGTGTATTTTCATCATCAGTGTCCTATTGAATGAGGTATCCTTGACCATTACCTCGGCCTAGTACGAAGTTAGATCCAACGAAATATTGGACATCTAAAATACAAAAAAACGCATGCATTCGTAATTATTACTTCAGTTCTTAGTGTAGATTTATTATGAGTAATCTTCACTAAGAAACTCTGGCAATAATTCTGTAAAAGTTAGAAATCTATGGGCGAGAATTTGATACTAATAAAGCAAAGGTTATTTATTTATTCTCGGAATAAATCGTTAATGATTCAGATTCCTTACATTTCACTTTAAAAAAATGTTCGCGTAATCATAATAGCTACGATTTGTTAAGCACTTTTGATAATTGTTAATTGTGAGTGAAACTGTCAACTTATAGATCTAGATTAATAATATAAAGAGGAAAGATTTGTATTTTTGTATGTATTGAAATAACTCAAAAACTACTGGTCCGATTTTAAAAATTCTTTCACAGATAGGCAGGTAATTTATCTGTCAGTAACATAGGCTACATTATTTATAATTTTTTAATTTCACGTGGGCGAAGTAGCGAGCAATAGTTAGTATGTGATAAAAATGTTTCTGGGCGTTAAAATTCTTTTAAGATATAAACTACTTTTGTCTTAAGAAAAATGTACTATATGAATGCGATATCTTTAATATTTTTTATATATCCTTAATATTTGTTGAAAATTAATTTTGTTTTGCATATGAGTATACTACCACTGCGAAATAAAACCACTCGTGAAGAAAGACAGCAACAAAAATAAAGCAAAGAACTAAGAAAACTATTGGGAAGCCTTTTATAAAACACATTTTAAAAAAGAAACATGAAACAGGAACACTGATAATAGCAGCAAGCACCATACAACACATTACTACCAAAGTAATCGCTCCAAGCTTAGTCACATATTTCCCTTTTGTGATAGTGCCATGGAGGGTAAAATATCCCGCTAGTGTCAGTAGAAATGAACTAAATCCGATTAAAAGTATGAGTTTCTTTCTCACACATTCGTTAATTTGTCTGTTAACGAAGTTCGACAGAATGCTCTTCTCTGCGAGGCCGTATAATATAACTCCAGCGAGTCCGGTGATACCTGATGCGAGCTCTAATAGAGCTATGAGAAATGTCCCGATACGCAAACTTAAACAGCCACAACACTTTTGTACTTCAGGGACTTTGAACTTGGCAAATGACTCATCATCCATATTATAATTTTTGGGCTAAGCGTATGTTTTTATAAATTAATCTGATAATTATCCATCAGTCATGTTTACCGATTTGTAAGAAAAATTTTAGTTATCTAAAATGGGTGAATAATATTTACATTATGTTGACAATGTCAAACTCACACGCTCGCAAACATAAAGGATACATATGTGTTTTTTTTTTCAATGTAATAGTTTTTTTAATCATCTTCTAGATTGTGACAACGTTATATGAAAGGATTTTGTGTCATTTTATATTGACAGGCTGGCGCTAGTGTGCTGTCATAAATTAGTTTGACTTACGCCCACCGGGTCAGATGACTTTGTCGGTTCATAAAGATATACAAGTCGTATTCCCTTGGCCAGCTCTCAGGCTTCCTCACACACACACTAACATACCGTGTAACCATCCATGTAAATTATAAAATATTGAGCCCTCTAAAAGGTTCTTGGCACTCTTGCTGAACGATTCTTACTGGGTCATTTTTGGTTGTAAACTTGACCGAATAATTGTTCCCATAAATTTAAAAAAAATTCTGGATACGTTTAAACAGTAATGTAGGTAAACTACGATCCACGCTTGTGAGACTTTTGGTATCGACACTAAACGCTCAACTTTGTTAATCGACCAAATTACACTAGGCCGTGTCAGCGTAGTTGTCTAACGCCTAATCACCGTAGGTTAGGATAGAGCTTCTCTGTATGGACGTTTGTATGTATGTATATATAACAACTTAGCGCTCTACGAAACCAACTAGCCACAAGTGGATTATGATTCATTCAAGACCCCGAATTAATTATTGTACCCTGCTCTTGCCTTGGACCATCGCTCAGAGGAGGCTACTTGTACCCGATGACCATATCAAATGCTGAGCATTGTATTTCAACTGTGTTTTTAATAATTCTGCAGAATGCTGTCACGCTGTCTTTTCGTTGTGTTTGTCGCGGGTGCACTGTCGGCTCCAGTGGACGAACCGATACGAGTCGATCTACCAGTGTACGAACCGTCACAACAATCAAGTGCCCATCTAAGCGAACCAATCGTGCCAGAGAACCATCCCGAATTCAGAATTAACAAAGAATCAATCGTCGACAATTTTCTCACAAACAAAGACACTGCTAAATTAACACAAAGCAGCCCTCCGGTAAGATATGTCAATTGTGTATTTGTTACCGTGGGTTTCTACTGTTGAAATACTGGTATAAAACATGTCTCAGTATTAAAAAAAAATTAAAAACCATTATTTTGTACAATTTTAGATCGGTTCTGTGAATTATGGAGGTGGTTTGTTATCGGCTCCAGTGACTACACTAGAAGGCGCATTGCTGGAAACCGAAGGTTTAGGCAGCAAGACTCTCTCAATCCAGGAAAATGTACAAAATGTTGCAGCTGGAATTTTCCAGGTATCTCTTATTATTCCTATTAATTTTACCTTCTTACACTTTTTTGGGGTCTTAGTAGGTAACTTTTCTTCATATTAATTCTCTATCAATATTCATATCTTTAAAATAATCCATCCGTTGGCATCGCCAGGGGAAAAAGGAAGGGCCCTTCTCTAGAGAATAAAAAAATGTTAAAGAGATGCAAACAAATTTAATAATACCATATTAATGCGTCCCCTCCCCCTTATACCTATATCATAGGCATGTGGCGCCCATGTCCACCTAAGTTTTATTTCGATTTTCCTTTCTTTTAACCAGCCACGTCCATTAAACATGAACGTATTATGTTTGATGAACGTGGCTAAAGTATAGGTTCGTAGAGATCACGTATATCCTTTAGTCATGATCCTGGCGTCTCTTTCGCTTCTTCTACATCCATACCTGCATTCACACTGGTCGATAACGAGTACCTACTCTTTAAATTGCTATTCTTTATTATCACTATTTTGATCGATGTGTTTGCTGCAGAATCTTTTTACAAAATCTATGTTCAAACTCTTAAATGATATTCGTATAGACCTGTTTTTCTACTTGACACCTAAATTGTATGGTGTTGATGAATAAATTAGAATCGAATTATAAATTGCGTGCAGCACGCATAGACCCCAGAACGGAAAGAGTTCATTGTCACACAATGTAAGTGCGAAATTGCATTGAAGATTCTCACCTTGAGAACACTACGTTATCACCACGAGTTAAAGAGGATGTGCTTGCCAATGGATGATAAGCGAGAGGAAACTTTGTAGTTTGCTAATTTGTTGTCTATCTATTACATATTCAAATGTTGACTGCATATTTGTTTGTACTTTTCCACTGTCGACACGCGTATAAAAATATGTTTTTAATTTTGTCAAATAGAGTAAGAGGCATGAACATGTTAATTAGGTGGGATTTAAAAAAAAAGTAGTTAGTAAATATAATTTTACAATTTTTATACAGATGTTTCGGTAGCGGGATCTCATCTCACAGACAATACAAGCTGTTTTTATACTGGAAGTTGATCCGAAACTTATTTTAAGTTAAAAAAAAAATCAATTCTATTTCCTGGTATATTGTTACTGGTCCTTAGAGAAGGTTTTAATATCGAGACATGATAAACAAATAAATTCTTTAATTTCTAATAAATCAATATTAAACTTTAGTGTACAGAATTAAATAACCGTATTTTGTATTATGGTGTTTTATGAATTCTCCAAGCTTTTCACATAATTTGTTATTACTACAAATTTTATTTCAGCCAAAACCAATAGTGGACACAATAAAAGAAGATGAAAAGTATGGCAACAATGGCGATAAATTTTATAGTGCAGGAAGGGCCATCGTCAACGGTGCAGAAAATGTTTCAAATTTCGTCAATACAGTTCTTGAGGTTTGTTGACCATTTAACATTCGTATAAATTGTTATACATTCTGGTTATTGTTTCGTTTAGATTTATTTCCTTGTTGAACATATTTATAACTTTTGTAGTCCTTCAATTGCAAATGTGAATAATTTGCATATACTGCAGCTTACAAAAAGGAAATATTGCTTATTAAATCTTAATTTACTTTGAGGTTTAGCGAAATAATAGCACTTTCATTTTTTTTTGTTATTACAGGTGCCAGTTAAAGTTTTTAGAAACCTGACTAGAAAGGCAACGGAAAAATTGAATTATTTAGGAGGAAGACTCGTTGGCTTATAATTTAAGATTATAGAACCGTATGTCTCGTTACTTGTAAGAACATCAAACCATTAAAGTTTTACATAATACTCTGTGGTTTATTTTATTATCTTTGGTCTATACCAAGACAAGAGACTATTCTCTCTCTCTCTCTCGAAGTGCCTCTCCATTAATGGAGGTTGGCCGTCAGCTCAGCGAACTTTTTCTGGTTTTGTGCCAAGCGAAATAGGTGTTCTACGCTGGCAATATTCGTCCACTCCTTGATGTTTCTCAACCACGATTTCTTTCTTCTTTGGTATAGTCTAACAAGGACAACTAGGTCAGTGACAGTGGCGCTGCTATCGCGCTTATTTCAGCTTATAGCCTATGCACTTTAGATGTCAGTGGTCTCTAAGGTCATTAATTTAAGGGATCTTTTGATTTACACTACAGGCATATTATAGATAGGGTTTCCACCGAAGTCCCTGCGCAGACCAGAATTTTTTTTATTGTTCTGAACAATAGAGTCTAATGAATGAAGACAGATCTACATAATTCAGTCTTAGAGTAATTATAATATTTAAAAATAAAACAAGTCATTAAGAAGTACTTTATTTCATAAAATCTACTCATAACCATTTTTCTACGTATACATACAGTATGTAGCCATTAATAGATTAAACTTGCAATATAAATTTGTAACAAGACATCGCTTACGAAAACAAGAATCAGCATACGTTAAAAACTAAGGTGACGAAAAATTAAACCAAGTGAGGTTTAACATTAGGTCTATTGACAGCTTCTTTTATTACGTTAATAAAAACACAAAAGAGGCTGCAATAGAAGGTATAAAAAAAACTGTTAATTATCGACTGATTGAAAATCAAGCAATAATATCTACCATAGTATGCTGCACATTTATTTAGACTAATAACAATTCTACTTGTTATCAGCTGTTATTTACAAAAAAAAACCGTTTGTATGATGTACTGTTGATTCCGTTTTAGGATTACAGAAATAAATATTCCTTCATCAATCTTAAATATAGTAAATGTACTCATTATGACTTTTTATCCAACATAGATTCACGAACTTCATAACTAAGAAAATTCAATGACATTTACGAGTAGATATTTAGTTATTATATGACATTTAAATCACTACTTAACTATTCTACGAATTGAATTATGTAATATTATATTATATTGAAAATTTTAAAATTACTACTTTAAAAACATCCAATGTGTTTATTAATTCAAAAACATTCTACTGATTCTAGGTAATACAATGAATTTAAATGACTATTCTAAATACGTTCGTATATACGAACTATTCAATAATCGATAATTCATAGACACCAATTAACATTTACCGTTAATAATAAAATGCCAAAATAATCACAATAAAGAATCGAATAAACGTCATATTAATGACTAAATACATATGAAATTAAATAAACAAATGGTTACAATAAATCATTGATCCAAAACAAAAAGACCATAAACACAAACTATCGTTTTTCGCAAATCATCTCATTTCCAATTTATAAAAAAATAAACTTAGACAAAATTAATAAAGATACATTTTACTTATCATTAAAAGTTAATATCTAGATAGCAGTGAAACAACGATAATATATAAAGTTGATTAATCATACAACCCTTTGAACGATAAAAATATGTGCCGTCGAAACATCTAGATTACAAGGAAAAGACAGACACATAGCAACCCTAATCATTTATCGAATATCATAGCTAAGGGTTGACAATGGGTTAAGAAATCCTTTAATAAAGCATCACTACGTATTACATCAATCATCTCCTCATTGAAACGCCATAGTTTTAGACAAGCAATATAAAGTTGATTAGATATCGATTTAAAAATCGATTATCGATATTCAATCGGGCGATTACACGTTTATTCTTCGTTAACGTAATCGAGCGCCGAGAAATCGATATGTTTCTGGGATCGTGTGCGTCATGGGCGAGTCATCTGGAGTTTCTGCACAGTCTCGATGTACTGTTTGTTGTGCGCCTTTACCCTGTCCTTGATGTTGGCAGGCACTTCGCTCAGCAGCGGGAAGGGGATATCCTCCACATCATTGCGGCGATAGAACAGCATATACGGGGTGTTGCAGGGTCTCAGAAATTGTATAGAATCTTCATTGCATTTGGTGACAGTGTCATCATTGTAGAGATGCCATTCCTCTTCAGTTTTGGCCAGGGTGTAGTAATGTCCTGAAGTCATGGAGGAACCCTCGTGAACGATGGCAGCATACATGGTGTACACGTTTTGAGTCTGTGCGGGCACAGTGGGCAGAGACACCGAGTGGCAGTACACAGTGTTCGACATCAGTTTATTCTGGGTAAGCTTCTTCATATCGAACCTGGAAAAACGTAATTACTTTATTATTATTAAAAATTACTACCTTACGCAAGCGAATCCGTCAGCGTGGAATTAAAAAAAATGTAAGTAGCCTGTGTTCCTCCAGCAGTTTAGGCTACAAATTCTAACATACATCCATCCATCCTTCCACACGGACAAAGTCGCGTCTAAAGCTAGTGTATTATAATTTCTCCTGTCAGCATTCTTTCATAAATGTCTCGCTGCAAACTTATGTTCATTTTGTATATACGATCACTGTTTGATGTTTTTATAGCCTAAAGAAGCCTATACACATTTTATGCTTTTCAAACCAACAATCATGCTATAATAAAGGGATAAAGGGGTACACCGGTAGAGGTAGACTTAAAAAGAGATGGATGGAATGCGTGAAAGGTGATATAACCAAGAAGGGAGTGATGACAGATGATAGTTATTTGGAGGTCGACCCTTCGACCGTACGGGAGTAAGATAAGGTAAGGGAGATGATGATGAAAGATTAATAGAAGTAAAAATATCTTACTTAAAGTTTTTCAATACAATGATGAGATACCGCGGAGTATATTCGATGACGGCCCGACGTTCCACATCACGTTTGCATCCGCAGGCGGGGCATATGTATCTGTTGTCAGCTGTCAACAGCTCAGTAGAGCAATAATAGTCGACGAGGCTCTGTATAGTGTGTACATGATCTTTCTTAGCCTCTGGGAACGCGAGTGTGAGATCACGGAACACATCGCGTGAAGTCGACATACGGCTGCATATGAGGCATCTAGTACGCGACAATATCACACCACCGAAGATATGATCAACGAACGAATCGCGAGTCTCAATTATAGGAGACAGTGGTTCAGTAGTGCGTTGACGCTTGCGACTGTTATTATAAGCCTTGCGAGTACGCTTCCTAGATGCGGTGATACCTATAAATAAATTTGATTTGAGAAATGGACAAACTTTAAACCTGTTAAAAGCGATTAAAACATCAAAGCAATATTTTTTTAATATCTAGATTTGTGTTAATTTACTCATATTTCCTTTAACCAATCCAGATAAGCTTGAAAAAGCTTGGGATAGGATATGGTTCACTACAATAGTCGAATGCCGGGATTCGAACCCTTGATCGCAAGATCGGTAATTCATACCCCAAACCATTAAGCTATTGGCGCTTCGAAATTTGCGAATAAAAATTTGTAATATTCGATTTATAATATAGGAAATATTACCAGTGCTGCTACCGGCCACTGGTTCGTCATCAGCGGGCGCCGATACCTCGATGGGCGGCAGTCGTACAAATGGCGCATTAGGGCTGCAAACGAAAATGTTACAGTCTTAAAAAATAAACTCTTACATCTTCATTAGGTAAGGACATTATTCTATCCGTTTAAAGGTTCCCATTTTTGTGCTTTTATAAATTACAGTGTAAACTCAGACAGAGCATTTTGCGACGTTATCCAGAGTGGATGTTATATCGAGTGACAAAAAATATATTATTCTATTCTATAGTGACTTGTTTTACTAATATAGATCTGCACAACTTCCTACGGAGTGTAAAAATATATTGTTTACAAGGTAATCGAACCAAAGTATGGTATTTGTAGTTTAAACTGTAACATTTGTTTGAATTCTATCTCCGATTAAGGATGGATTATTGGGTTCGGCTATACGGACGTCAAGGACGAATGACTGAATGGATAACTTACTTGGCATTGGCCGCAGTGAGCGGCGGTGGGAGGCGCCGTCTAAAGGTCAAAATGACGGGCGGCTGGGAGTAGTCGTGGGTGATATCCAGCTTACGCTCATACGACAGAAGCAAATCGAAGAAGTACCTACGAAACATTTTATCATTTATTTAATAAAATGTCTATTTTATTAAACATGCAAATAAATTAACTCGGAATTATTTTTCCAAGAAATAAAAACCACCCACCCCAGGAACTCAGAAGTGTCATGCTGTATATTGATGTTGAATTTCATGGAATTCATAGTTGCATAAAAGTCGGCCGGGTCGACTTTAGAGGACACAGAGTACTTCATTTTGGCGAAAAGCTCACCCAGCTTAGACCAATACGCTCGGTCATTCATGTGCAGAACGACATAATTACTAAATCTGCAACAAACAAAAAAAACTATTTGTAGGAAGACCAACAGCCATTTTTGTAATGTCGGTATAACAGTAATTAATAAACAGCCAGCAATAGTTCCACACGAATATAAATATGCAAATATGACTGCGGACGAGGTCGCGAAATTTCAAACATATGAAGTTACTCGTATAAGGGAGTGTTCACATCTAACAAGAGGCGGAACTCGCGTTTTTCTCGCGATATCAAGTAAGTTTAATCAGTTCGAACCGGCTGACCACGTCCGCGAGTTCATATAAACAAATACATAAAATGTTTTAGCTGTGCCTTCAGTTTACAATTAAAACTAGTATAAAAAGAAATTAACATAAATAAAAATCGCGTCAAAGTGCATTGCAAGAATTTTGTTCAGATAATTGTTGAGATCTTAATCCACTGACGATTGCAGGAACAGTATTTATCTATTGTAATTGATCGCACAGCATACAGTTAATAAAATTAGATTGTATGGATATAATATAAAAAACATATTTCGTACACATATTTGTACAGTATTCAAAACAGTCAAATGTTAGTTCCAAATGTATCCCCTCTTGCTGAATATTCTCGTCAATGTAATGGTAACTGAAACGCAACATGTTCACGAGCAAAGCAATTAATAAATACACACAGACTGTATACTAACAGAGGATTGCTTTTCACGTAGAGAAATTGTGGTTGGATAAACAAAAATTAATTTAAAAAGCTAAATAGCACGATTGGCTGAACTTCTATTAGACTTGTTGGGACTCCGCGGAATACGAAACAAACAAACATCAACCTTTTAAAAGTAAAAAAATACAGTGGCTCGAGAGGCAAAAATGCAGCGGAAGAGATAGCTCACAGAGGATATGGCTATGTCAGCCGAGTGACCAGTCGAAAAACCATCGTTTCCAATCTGGATATGTCATCGCAGGTAACAGATAGTAGCTACGCTGTACACAATAAGGTCTGGGATAATATTTAAGCCGAGCAAGGTCCATCTTCAGACTGTTGTGACGGCTCTTACCCGCGAAAAACAATAACCTCTTTTCAGTCAGATAACAAACATTTTAATAACTTTATTGGAGCAAAACAAAGTAATAATACAACAAACATAAGCAGTTGTAAATTCCGCTACGGCATATTGTTAGTGTACTAATTTTCTTTTTAAATTAAGTTTGAAGTCTATTAGCAAGTTTATAAGGAACACGAGCAACACAGGAAATTTCAAAATCGCTACTATCGCATTCAGGCATAATGAACATTATCAAGCTAAAATGAATACATATGTCCACTAAAAACGCATCTGATACATCTTTTATATGGTTATTATAATTGTTTAAAGAGAAGGCGACATACGAGCAGCGGGAACAACGACGCCTATGGACAGTAGTAGATAGGGCAGGGCCGGATAGGGTAGAGTTCCAGCTCGTCCGGTGCAATACAACGACCACACAGAATACAGGCATCAAGTAGGAGCAATTCCGCGTTTCGTTTGATGAGTGTGCGTGCTGAATTCCCAAGTGGAGGCCTAATTATAGTCCTTTCCACCCTTTTAGTACAAGAAAAGGATGGAAAGAAACATGGCTTTCGCGGGGTATAGGACGCGAGCGTAGGTACGAGAAAAATCTGTACGTTCTTTCCTCTGTTTAGCAAAGGTAAACATCGCATCTTCAAATGAAGATGTCTATGCGTAGCGATAATAGCTTCGCTATTTTGTCGAATTCCGGTGTCCGCTTGCTCGTTTGACTCTTTATAAAAAATGAACATTCGCTATTGTGCATCTGATAATCTAGAGGAACTACAGTGAAATTAACTATAGTAAAGTTTAGACACATCTTTAAAAAATACATAAAACTCGCAAAAAAAACAAGACCTTTACGGTACTAGTGTACTCTTCCCTAACGCCGGCAACGTATGTGTAGTTCCTGAGATTATGCTAATGTGCATGGGTTTTGTATCAATTAATATACGGCGATCCGCTGTTCGTTAGTTTTCCTCTCCTATAAAAAAGAACAAAATAAAGATTGTACTTACCCTCTAGTTGCCAGCAATGCCTGCATGATGCTGTTCACGTAGCACGTATTGCCTCTGTTTAAGAGGCCGACCTTGCGTCCGACAGGCATATCGTTAGACGCCGCCGCCGCCGCCATGTTGCTCTGGGGTCCCCAAGCCGGTAGTCTCAAGAACTGGCTACTCCTACTGGCCATATGATGCTCCAAGCACGCAATCTGAATAATATTGATAAATTAAAAAAATGCAATAAAACCGGTGAACCCGATTGACCGTAGTTCTGTTACTTCCGGGAAAATACAAATCTCACTCGTCAAAATCAGCCGCTTAGGCTGGCAAAGGTTACAATGGATTTGAAATATACGAACCCACATACATAGGTCATACTTTCAAATACGTGAAAACATAACTCTTGTCAGTCGGGTAAACACAAAAAAACCGTGTAATTATAAAATCCTTTAGCAAGAATCGCTAGTCTGCAAACACGAAGTTCATTAAAAAGAAAATAACTATGGAACTTACTTTCGACCAAAGAAAGCGACAGAACCCGGGCGAACATGTACCATTACCACAAGGATTGAATAGATAGCAAAGAACTTCAAAGCAAATACACAAGTAGAAGAAACTAAGTTGGAAATTCCGCAAACTCGTGTCAGTTCTCGGAATCTTTATAGATACGTATACATTCATTCCTTAAAATGTTTGATGTATTAAAAATTAAACAACAATTTCTCTGACAAGTCGAAGGAATTAAGACCAGGCTTTGGTAAGTTATAAAAAGAAATTTCGAAGAATCGAAAAGTTTAAAATAAATATAAGAAATAATTTTAATGAGACCATATTGATGGCGCCTGCCTCCGCACACCTGGACCTGGTCTGGACACGCCTCTTAAAGTTAATTTGACTAGTTTAGAACCTAATATGATTGAATATTCCGAAATAATTACAAGCTCTATTTTAATCAAGTGTAATTATGACCAATTTATTACATAGAATCAATTTCATTCCCAAATATAAATAAATAGAGAATTCGAGGACCAGTCTCTCTATTAAATTGTATTTCCGATGAGGTTTCCAGGAACTATAGAATACGATATAACCGTATTAAAACATGTTACCAGTAATACGCGCATTGTCTACAATTTACATTTGTTTTACGAATGTACATCAGAAACTGTAACCATTGAAAAAACAAAAAGAACTGTTATTGGTATGCAAATATGAATTCATCGAAACATGAAAGCCGATGTCAAACGACCATTAATTGCTTTATGCATACGGTCCAAAGATTTTTCGATTTTAAAAATACATTGGCATGAAAAATGAAGTTATTCATTCTCATATTGAACTTTGACAATTCAACAACAAGGAAAATTAAGAATATGTGGGTATTAAGCCCGACTTATAATAGTAAAATTCCACATAGAATGAACTTGTTTAACATTACATACATTTAGTTATTTATATACTTATATACTCAGACGTAATTGTACCCTTGATATTGCAGTTATTAATAGACTTTTCAATTCGAAATCAGTTAAATAATATAAATAATTCCAGCAGCAAGTTATTATATTGAAACATACATTTGTATGCATATTTTAAAACGATTCGGGTAAAAAAGTAAGTTTTGTGACTAAGGCGACTTTTTCTAACGACGGGGAGAGGGATCTTCCGAAGATACCCTGTATTCTGGCGAAAAAACATTGTGTGAGACTTTATTAACCAAAAACCCTCGGAGGCCAGCCTCAAGTGCAACTGGGGAGTCCCGGTATCTCACACACCGAGATTGACAAAAGTTCCTACTTTAGAATTTAACTAAATACTTGGTTTTCAAAAGGGATATTTCTATAATGTTTTCGATTTTCTATAGGAATTCTAAAAACGAGGTTTTTTCACCACCAGACAAGAGTATCCATTTTGAAATAATTGACGGTAAATTTCGACTTTACTTATAACTTTTCTATCATAAGTTAGGAAATGAAAACATGCTTTTAATCGTGCGAAAACACGGCAATGGTTTTTTTTTGTGTTAAAAGTATTAGTAGCACCTTTCGGCCAAACATTACATTAGTTCAATTGCATTTTTTAATATCAGTAGATTTTTCTAAATTTACTAATACTTCGCTTAACCATTCCAGGTAGACTTAAAAAGCTTGTGTCAGTGTATGGTTCAATAGTCGAATGCAGGGATTCGTACCCACGACCGCTAGATCGGTAGTACGTCTCCTAGACCATTAGGCTATTGGCGCATTACATAAAGTAAAATAAAATGAAAAGTAATTATAATTAAATAAAAAAATAGTTAAATTGAAATAATAACAACAAAAAACAAGAATAAAAAGACGATAAACCAACGTATTGTCGCTAATTATTGTTAAAAGATTCACCGACGGCGAAAAGAACGATCTACTAATATGTGCCCAATACGAAGATACCTTTTAAAATAAGCTGCAAACATTATCTGTAAAGAATAGCTAAATAAGCTCTCCAGTATCTATCACAATAGAAAATTATTCCTTTGCCATTAAAAATCAATGTCTGTTATAAAACAGTTATAAATTATTATTTAGTTAGAAGCAAATAAAATTAAATGAACTATACAATTTCCGTTACCGCCTCGATATTCTAAAAACTTTTTTGAATAAAATTACGGCGATTTAATTACTGTGTTAAACAGTTAAAATCAATAATTTATTAATATTATTAATTTATCTTTTTAAAGTCCGCGAAATAAATAATTACTAAATTAAAAAATGAATAAAAACCCACTTTTCAATTCCATGTTCCAAATCCGGAGAACTTCACTGCAAGCGCCGGCCGGTATTACTGCTATATGTACACAGTTAATTTTCAATCGTCCGGTGCAGGGAGATATTCTATAGATTCACTATTGAAACCGTACGCTCAAAGCGATCAACACTGAGCACGAGAGGACGATCCTCGTCAACGGAGGACAGAAAACGTCTGCCGCTGCTGCGACGTAGTGCTTGTGAGGAAAATTCAACGTCGACATCCCACCTACACGTCAGACGGTGCGCATCGCGATTGCGCAGACCTGTAACTAATTAAGTTCCGAGCACTACAAAAAGCTCGCCGCTCTCTATCGTTCAACTTTTATATATGCTGTAATAAGTAGTATTTAATTTAAAATTCCACGAAACTAGACCAACTCTACAACTATATTGCACCGGAAAATATTAATCAAATCACTCGTCAAACTCGCTTCAGTCGTTTGTCTACAGGTGGGCACAAAAATCGTGGAACGGATTACTTACAGAGCAGCGAAAAAACAATACGCTCTTCGAAAAACTGTAAATCCCTAGTCATTTTTTTACTTTCTCATTGTAAATTGATTAAAACCAGGTACCGGACGCAAAATGTCTAAAGCAACGCGGAAAACGTGTTAAAAGTTAGTCTGTTAGTAAAAGCTTAGAATACATGTACGCTATGTCCATACTAATTGATAGTTTGAAAACTAGTGTAGTGAGTTCAGAACGGACAATCGAACAGGAAACCGTATTGCTCAAGCTAGAAACTGTGTTTTAGTTTTTCTATTAAACAATAAATATGTCATTTAGAAAAGGTTTTCGCTCGGTTGTCAGACCTTATCTATGCGTACAAGGATAATTATAATTTTACTTATCATTCAACTAAAGTATTTGCTCTTAAAGGCGTAAATATTAAAAACTAAAAAGCTGTTAAAACTGTAATATTAAAAATCGTGGCTTCGAAACAAAAGCTTATCTAGGTATAAAAAATAGCGCATGCAGTAACTAATTTGATGGTACTAATTGATCTGTAATGTGCGCTAATGTGCTCTACGTCTAAAATTATAATAAATTATTACGTATGTAAACACCTCTTTAAAATACCATACAATATACAATCTCAATTATAAATACGTAGTTAGGTAATCCGAGAGATGTGTCAATTAGACCATACATTTCCGAGGACCGTGCTATTGGTATAGGTATTTTAATCAGAAATTCACTTCAGTTGTTTCACGAATGATCCGAACTCGAAATTAGTGCTTCAATTGTTCGACCAGCTTACCGTAGGGATTTTCGTGTAAATGTTAACCATACTGTGCTATTTGCCGTAAATGTCAAATGTAACTCCAATATAAGAACATAATTGTTAATTCTGTTATTTTTCTTCTTCAAGGAGTAAGAGAGGTAGCATTATTTTTGGAATATAAGTGTAATAAAAATGTAAAACGTCGGCTGTATCAAATGAAATAAATTTGAGTCTAGGATTTTTTTATACGTACTGTCTTTTATCTAAATTGCATAATACTTCCAAACCATTGAAATCAAATAATTTCCTTAAGGATTAATGAATAATATGCATGATTTTATTGTTTTTTTTTTCTAATCTCTAAAATTTCTTAACCAATAGACCCTTTTAAGCAATAATAAAACCTTCTATAGTGGAGAAACCCTGAATAAGCTTTTTTAATTTGGTTAACTGTTTGAGCTGGGTGAAGCTGGGTGAAGCTGGGTGAAGCCGGGTGAGAACTTTCTTTTGCATCGGTTCATTGAAACGTCACCAAATATTTATTCCAAATTGCTGGTTATATTTTATTTTTAAGTTTATAACGAAAAAAATATATCTATTTTAAAAATATGGTTATATACAGCTGCGGCAGTGTTATTAAAGCGTTATTTTAACCTATACTATGTTTGAGATTTTAATCACTCACCACACCACTGTATCTGTTGTTGAATCTGACAAGATCCAGTCCCGACAAGGGCGCTCTGAGATGGTCTACCATCGCTGTAGTTATGTCAACGACATTCTGCAATAGCTGCCAGCTCCACTGTCGGCTGTCAGCTACTAGGGCATTCAGCACCTCGCCCAGATATGGAGTGACCTTCAACGTTGAATAATCTTTGATTTCAATAATCTTTACTGTATGAATTATAAGTCGCGCGACTTTGGCCGCATACGACACCAACGATATCCCACTGCCATAAGCGCGCGTATACCTAACAAGTGAGTCCCCTTAATTTGTGCAGAATAGTGTGATTCCTGCTTCCGTCAGAATTAACGAAATATAAGACCCATTTTTTCCTTATTAGCTATTATTAAGACAGAAAATAACGGATCATCGGAGGGAGAAAAACATTTATTTTCCTCGAAGACTAACAATTTCCTGTTATTATTAAAATCATTTATCTGTATCGCGGAGGATCACATTAAATAAATAAAAAGGTGCGACAAATATTACAGTACTCTTAAGTCAAAATTGAGTTTTACCATGTTAACAGCTTAAACTAGGCAAGTAAAAGATTATTTTAAAAAAAAGCTTACCTTATCGAGAACGTTGTCGGTTTCGCGAAGCGAAGCCATTACATGAAAAATGACTTCGGCATTAGACTGCCGGAGATCCGCAGGATTATTGACTGCCAATAATAGGCGAGACAAATTATCCTTGCTTATTTCGATCAAAACGTCAAATTGTTCGTTCTCCTGCAAGGTCCAGATTTGTTCAGTTGATCCGGAGTTAAATCTAACATGTATATTTTAAGTGCTCGGACAGCAGAAGTATCATAATTAATAATGAATTTATCTTGTACATAATTTTTAAAAGGTATGTAACAATGCTATTCTGATAGAAGTTAAATAAATTCTCGTTACGGAATTAAAATTATTGAAAAAAAAAAAGCTTAAACGTACTTTTCTATTTCTTAAATTATACTGAGATTATAGAGTATAAAAATTAAAAATCATAACTTGCTAATAATCACTCGTATTAATTTAGTGTTGCAAATTACAAGCTGATAATAACACCTTTGAGATTTAAGCTTATTAATTAGGAAACTAAAGTTTATTATACAATCACCATTGTTACTATTAATGAGAATTCGTAATAAAATAACTACGTCATCCTTAAAGTCTTAAGTTATAAGGCTTTATAATATAACCAATTATAGGAAATGACTTATGATTAAGCAATCATGAAACTTCTTAATTATTCTTACTAATATTATCTTCTTGTTTATCTCACTTCTATTATAAACGAGAAAATTTAGCTGGATGGATATTTGTTAGAACGTATATTTCAAAGGGATTTCATTCTGAAAGGACACGGTTACTTACTAAGGTCTTTTTTTTAATTCCGCGCTGACGAAGTTGCGGACAAAAGCTAGTACTAGAAATGGAAAAGTTCAGACTTTAGATGGATGATGCTATTAGATACTTCCGGCGAGGCGGATCTCAATGAAAATTGATGTTTTGGTCGAAATAGTATATCATTATCTACCTCGCTTGCACATGAAAATCAATGAATAAGAGTTGTCAAACCTTAATATGTAACTGAAAACCCTATTTCGAACACAGCAAAGTTCTTCGAAACTACGTTAAATAATCCCTTCCACTACGTGATAAATTATTTATTACGAATTTTATTTTTATCATAGTATTGTACGATTTTAGAATCTTGATGAGTTGCGACAATAAATGCGCCATTAAATTCTCGATACATTTTTTTACAGAGCACGTCAAAATTTAAAAGCTAAAATATTCAAACAATTAGAGAAAATACTTGAAGTAATTTCTTTTTTGTACTTAAGGTACTGATGTTTTAGTCCTATTTTTAATTGCTATTATGAGCTATATAGCTAAGATAGCTAATACAAAATTGGAGGGATATGTTCACGTTGGCTCCCTATCTATACCTATATCTATACATATAATAATGAAGATGATGCATTTGCGTTGCTGATAACGAAAATCGCGCTTAAAAAATTTTTGTCTGTTTATCTGCAAGCCGCGTTTGTTCCGGTTAATCTGCGAAACGGCTGGGCCGCTTATTTCGGGACTTTCACTGGAGGGTAGCTGACATAGATAGGCATATTTTGGCTACTTTTTTTTAATTCCGCGCTGTCAAAATGACGTAACGGGTGGTCTGATTTTGATGGGACTTTGACTGAAAGATAGCTGGTACAAAGTAGATGCACGCGGGAATGTGATAGATGACTTTTTTTTTTAAATCCGCGCTAACGAAGTTTGCGGGCGACAGCTCGTATTAAATAAATTTGTAGCATAGTTCTCAGTGTCTTATCAATTGGCGTAGGGTGTCATATTACATTTTTTTAAATAGTTACTATTACTTTGAAACAAAAGGATTTGATTTTTTGTATTATACTATTTTTCCTCTATGTCGTTATCGATCATACATGGGTACCGCTTTATCGTTGACTTTTGGGATACGATATAATAAAATATCAAACGGACATATGATAAAAATATTCTAAATCATTAAAAAAGTATTCTATGGCCTTTCCTCGTCCAATTTATTTAGTATTTTGTTTAAACCGATATCCCCAATTTCGACTGACGAAGGACACAAGTGGTACCGTGCAGATATCTTAAATTCAAACTTATCTCTGAATTGAACAGACATCGCCTCGTTATACTCTTCATATTTCCCTTTTAGTACATCACTCATGCAATTATTATTATCATACTAGCTGTTCCCTCGCGGCTTCATCCGCGTGAAATTATAAAAACTTTATTTTATTGTTTATCTTTGTTAAATTCTCAATTGCAAATGTCAAAATACTATTTACCTTACTATGGCAATCTTGCTTCCTTGATGTTGGCAGCAACTTAGGGTCTCTTTCCCACATTAGGGTTTTTATCCAAAATGTTTACCCCCTAATTTTAATAGCGTGAAAATATATAACCTAAAGCGTGACGTAAGTATAGGGCCTTTTATTAAAAAAATAATTATTCAAAAATATGCTGTAATTACTGACATCTTACGCCACAGAGAAGTGTGTGTTTACGCTTTATTATATTCGTGTAGATTAAATTTATTTCAATACCGGGACAACTGAAGTATCTTAAATAATAAGAAAATTGGTAATTTTGTTTGTAGAATAATCCAATATACTTAAAAGGTTTTGAAACTCTGAGAGACGTGTATTGGATTCTTTGCATAACATCTAAAAATATCCAACTACATGAAAACCATATCTATACTAATATAATAAAGCGTAAACACACACTTCTTTGTTGCCTAAGATGTCAGCAATTACAGCATATTTTTGAATAATTCTTTTTTTAACAGAAAAACCTACACTTACATCACGCTTAGGCTATATATTTTCACGCTATTAAACTTAGGGGGTAAATATTTTGCATAAAAACCCTAATGTGGGAAAGAGACCATAAGTTGCTACGAACATCAAGGAAGCAAGATTGCCATAGTAAGGTAAATAGTATTTTGACATTTACAATTGAGAATTTGACAATTGTAAACAATCAAATGAAATTATAATTTCACGCGGTTGATGCCGCATGGGAACAGCTAGTCAAAACATAAAGCGTATTATTTTAGTATTTCGAAGAGACGAGACAAAGACTGCCAATCAATAATTATCAACGGCGTAAACCAATGTTCAAATATCATGAATTCCTCATGAAAGATCTTGTATTTATTTTAATTGGATTGCATAAATAATCCGCGTAGAAAAATCTGATCGTCGATCGATTTCTATTGCAATCGCATCGGTTTAATTTGTACCCAAACAAATAAGAATGTCAACTAAAAATACCGCGGGTGATCAAAAGTTGATAAAAATCAGTTATTATAAAACTATAAATAAATAACATGATTACTATGATACTAAAATGTGAATAAGTCACATTTTTCTTTCACTTGGTCGGAAGCAATTGCCGGTATATGATTTACCGTACAGGAACACTAGGATGTTCAGGAAATGACGATAGTTCATTATTATGCTATTGTTTTTGTTCCTCTTTACAATATAATCGGAATATATTTTTTATACTGATTTATAGAAAAGATCCAAAACGTTGATGAAAAGTGACAAATCTGATTGCCATTGCCAGTTAATCCACTCACCCTGAACAAGGTCCTCCGATAGGTCGGACTTCATAAATGTGTGTTTTACTATGAAGGATAGTTCGGTTTTAGAGGTTATCTTCCGATAGGCGCAGTCACGGCCGAATACTGAAGCGAATCTTAAAAACTTCGCTTCGTAAGCGCCGCTTATTGACCGACGACAAATTTTTAATGGAATTTGAAGTTACGCCATGCTTAGGGCTTATTTAAGATGCTGTTATATATAATATTGAAATGTGGTTTAACTATCCGAACGTCGGTCATTTAATAGTTATTTAAACAGCAGATTAATATTGCCACACCCTAAGTGATCACATAATCACTAAGGGTGAGTTGCATCGAATCGCCGGTTATCGTTAAAGTTAAAATTATTTGTAATGGTAATATTTGGAATAACTTAAAAAATTACTAAGGGTGTGTTACATTAACTAACTATAAACCTTAACCAGCGCATTCCCGATGGTTACGTCTACGGGTGCTCATAATATTCGGTGCACTAGTTTTATGTTGGTCAAAATGACGTCATATTTAACACTAATCATAACCGATCAATTTTGGACGGTTAAAGTTAGCGCTACCGTTTGCGACAGTTCGGTAGTGTCAACTGTCACAAGTTCTTATCGTCAAAGTATAATACAAGTAAGGTAAAGAAGTAATGGAAAAGAAAATCTCTCAAATCACAAATCATAACGAAAAGTCACTCATGACACCAAATTGACACTTTAGTGACAATCAGATTAAAATTGACATTATAAAAAAGAGAAACATTTAAAACCTCTGCGAGAATATGTTTTTGCACTTGTAACCCTATTAACTAAAACTATTACGATAACCGGCGATTCCATGCAACCCACCCTTGGTGGTGCAGTAAATATCATTTACTCGTAGTAATTTAATAAAATCTACACTAATATAACGAAGACGAATGATTTGTATTGTATTTAAATAAAAAACACAAAAGCTACTAGACATTTCAAATTTCGTGTGCCATAAGAAAGCTGTATTATCACTGTGGAACACTGGCTGAATTTAAACTAGATTTTATTTTATTACGCGCGAACAAAGTCACTCGCAAAAGGACAAATCAATTGAAATTAACTTTAGCTCGTCTCGACAGTATATTATCACATGTTTCAGTATTGATTTTTGCAACGTAACAAAGTCGAAAACCTTTTCCTCTATCGTAGTTTATAACTTGAGCTATATGGTAACGTGAATCCATTATTACGGCCAATTTTGAGCACCGGTATACAAGAAAAAAAATCAAAACATCGCTACGATGTGGGCAAGAACTTTACGTAAAAACTGTGGTGATTTCGACGAGTCAAATAAAGAGAAGTTTTTTACGAATGTTCAATCAAATTAAGAACCCAGAGCGAACCAGACCTAACAGCATAAAGTAAACTTAAGAACGTTCAAAATTTTCACAGAGCCGATGGTAGTTGAAAGAAAAAAAAATGTATCAACACAACGATTGATAATAAAGCTAAGTGCTATGTCAATATTGTGTCTGCATATAGTTCGAGGCAATTCAATATATTACATCGTTGTGTGAGTGACTGGAAATTGTATTAAATAGTAGAGGATTTAATGTGTTTATAAAGGTATTGTGATTTTATAATATATAATATAAATAACAAAAATATTTTAACCCGTAACGAGAATATCTGTTTAAAAAATAAAATGATAAATGAATATTAAAATATAAAGTTATTGAAAATTCATTTTATAACATAAAGAACAATTCAAATAAAAAATAAATGAAACAAGAAAAAAAAACATAATAATAAGTCAGTTTATGTTGTAAGATGTTCTGTAGTACGCGAGTACTTCCAGGGGCTTATATCAATTTGCTTGGCTAACAAGACTTCGTATCTCGACTTGTTGAGTGCAAAAACGAAGTTGCGCTTTATTTTAAATCGTAGGCATGCAACAAAACGGCGTATAACATCAAGTCTTTATTAAAAAGATAAAATCATGGCTGCACCCAGAGTACTTTAATTGCCTCTAAGACCGCTCCTTAGTGTAGATTTACTAAGAAACATTCATGAACTAATGAACTGTTTAAGTGATTATTAAGCGACTCTGAGTACGACAAATATTAGACTTTGGGATCAATACTAAGATGGTCGCATGTGAACCGGATAAATGAAAATACATTTTCTTCGTATCAAAAACTTCAACATATTTTGCTTGATTGATTGATTCGTTATAACGGTAAAACTTTATTAGCAAAACTAAACTAAAACTCACCTCCAATTTCTTCATGTATCCCAGGACCCAATCGCTTAAAGCCGGTGAGGCATTCCACTCGGTAATCCATCGGTAGAGGCAATTGAGAGCGGTGCCGATGCTTTCGGGGTTGGGGCCGTCTTCCAACCAGCGCGCGATGCCGAAAGGAGCCTCGATCTCAGATCCATCAAGCACGATGAGGATCACTGACATAGCAGGACAGGCATTCGAAGCTACAACAAAAATTAACTATCAGAACCATATTGTTTTCACATTTATAATAAGATAAACAATTGTAAACACTTTACAATATGTACTCAAATCCGCTTTTCTACTTGAGTCTGCCGAGACCGAAGGAAGTGGAAGTAAGCCTCCGCCATTGTATGATATCGTTTTATATAATTGGTATTATACAACTACAATAGAAAGGAGCTTTAGATTCAATTGCGAATTAGAAATGAAAGTAAGAAAAATAAAGGCAATGAAAAACTGAAGAGCAGTACGCTCCTCTCAATGCATCGACACAAATGTTTATTTTTAATGCTAACGTAAAAGTATCTGATATTATTTATTGTTTAGCAATGCTCCGACGGACAAACACTATGATGTAAAATGTTGAACCTTAGAATCGTTCAAATTATATTATCTTTGCAATCTATAGATTATAAGAAATAGATCGAAGTATTTAACTTAACACACTATCGGATAAATCTACACTGAACCGACGTGAAATATTTGCTTGTTACGCAAATGCCAGACTAAACGAGGTATTCCTCAATTTCAAGAATTCGATTAAATTAACTTTAAATTATACTTAATACGAGCTGTCGCCCGCAAACTTCGTTAGCGTGGAATTAAAAAAAAGGTCGTCCATAATATTCCCGCGTGCAACTACTTTTTACCAGCTACCTTCCATTGAACGTCCCGTTCAAATCGGTCCACCCGTTCCGGAGATGCGGTCCGGTCGCCATTTTGAATTAAAAAGAAATGTAGCCTATAATATGCCCGTCCGTGTCAGCTACCCTCCAGTGAAAGTCCCGTTAAAATCAACCCAGCCATTTCGGAGATTACCCGGAATAAACGCGGCTTGCCGACAGACAAACAGACAGACAATTTTTTTTTACGATTTTCGTTATCAGCAACGCAAATACATTTTCTTCCCGAAATCTGGATTTTTTCTTTTGATACTACAAACAGACTCTCCAAATTTATTATATGTATAGATAGATAGATTGGGGAATAATCAGGTGTTCATCTACGCTCATTTATGTTTACTTTGATTGATTTTGTAAGAACGCTACAGCAACCACCTGTTTAGTTTCGGAGCAAAAATTAAGTAGTATGCTTCATCAGTTCTTGTCGTTGGAAAAAACTCGTGTAAATAATTAAATGTATTTAGTTTCAGAAATTTATGCGATTTTAATAACGTCATATTAAATAGAAAATGGTGTTGAAAACTATGTGATATTACTATAACAAACTTTAATATAGTTAACCATGATATTTCCAGTCTTGCACAAAAGCCACAGCTATGTTCTAATACGTCAAGTAAAATGAAGGGAAGAGTTCAGAACTAACAATATATTTTACAATAACCTATAATCCTTATTGTTACGGTATTAATGAAGAGCTCAGACTCAAGATACCAATTACAAAATTCTGTAGCACAATTTCCTTTCAAAACTAGCTATTGATCATTAAATGAAAATGGTGACACGAGAGTCAGACATTTTATCAAAGCTTCGGCAAACTGCAATGACACACGGGTAAATTAATATTAATCCAGCTCTCGCAAGAATTTCTCAATTCCGACCATTAACAGGTATTTGGAAGAGTGAAAATAGACCAGTTTAATCTTACTGAGTGTTTCAATTTAGGGGCAATATATTTAGCATTTCAATCAAATGAATATTCTTAGTAATTTGGAATGTTTTAAAAGGGAAAAGCGCTATAAATGGAACGTTATTATTGAACGTACTTATTAGTGAGAATTGTAAAAGCTACGAAAAGCCGGCATGCGAGTGCATGCGCGCCACCCCTTCCCCCCTTTTAATCGGATTGTCGTTCCTCTCATTGAATGCTACGAAAAACCATTTTCGTACCTAACTATATATAAAAGAAAAATTTGACTAATCGATTAATGAAATTTTGCTATGCACAGAGGACTGATTTTTCTATTACTGATCGTAATTAATCTCAATCGCAAAAATTTATAGAATATTCAAATATCTAGCAAAACAATTATTTAATGCATCATAAGTTAAAACTAAAAAAGGACGTAATAAGTGAAGTTTCAGAGGAAATAAATAGCGAAATGTATACAATTTCGTTCCAATTAAATCATCAACGGGACTTAGGACCGTCACGTGGGGGATGTCACAGAGTTTTATAAAGTTTCACATTTTGGCTTAATTTCTACTGCTGCCTGTCGCCAACCATACTTCGGAGAAATATATTAATATTAAATGAAAATAAGTACTTAAAACTTTGCCGTAATTAAATATTTCAGCAATATTTCACGGAAACTGCAAGGCAGTTTTACCTCGGATTTCAAACGACAAACGAAACTCTGAACTCAACTGAACTAAACAATGCCCTGTCTCGTCCTTTGTAAGCGGACCTCGTTCGACGGTATAGAGCACTCGCTTCATGTAATTACTTTATGTTAGCAACATATTACGACACATACGGCCGAAAACTAAAACGACATTTAAATATGTAACGGCGTCTTAAATGGTAAAGCCATGCTTAACTCCATCCCATTCAAATTTTGACGTCTGTCAGATTGTAAGCGCTTACAGACCGTTAGTAATTCAATACTCAAAGGTGAATTCTTTAACGGCCGTTGTATTCAAGTTGCACTACACCATTGTGTCGCTGGGCAAAAAATAACTCGTTAGGAGAATTGGGAATATTGTTACGAACGAGAACGTCTTAAATTAAATGTGTAGTAATTTACTTACTTGGATCGGAGACTATGGCGAAGAATTTATCCAGAATGGAATCGATGAGATCACTGCGCAGAGGGTTGTCCAAGGAAGTGATGAGGCGCACGAGGTAATTTTCGACGGCCGTCAACAGCCCCCACAACTGGTCTTCAGTGCCCGCAGTTCGGCCTAGGAAAAGAAATATTATTCATAATTGGTTTTTTTTTGTGTTATGTAATAATTAACATTGTCAATACAATGTAATCCAATATTTAGCATGTAATATTGGTAGGATTGTTATCTTAGCCAGCGGTTTCGATATTTTTTAGGTTTTGTTTTGATGATTGAAATTATATCTTCACTTAATTTACCGCCGATAAAAAAAAAACTTTTTTTTCATTTGGTGACATATTTAAGATCTTTACGTATTATAATTTTGGTAAATAATTTAAACAAATTCATAAACTATGAACATACAGCAGTAAAAGTATAGTTTTCATATTTCTTGGACACTGATTTATTTTTATTTTAACAGAAACTATATTTTATAATATTTTATTTTTGTCGCTATGTATTTTCGCAAGTCCTTCGTGTTTAATTTTTGACGCGGCTGTACCAATTTTGATGGGACTTTTAATGTTGCTGACGACTACGGGAGTACCATGGGCAATTGTTTATCTATATATTTTTTGTTGAACCAAAACGACAATTACCATAGCTAAATTATACTCTTACTAATGACGGAAAATAAGGTAACCTAAGTTACACCCACCTACACACATAAGCTACATTCGAGCAAAAGTTTCGTCAAAACTCGAACAGTTTCAGACATTTTGGGAAATTAACGCAGCTTTGCGGACAAACAAGACAGAAATTAAAAAAATCGTGACGTTCGTTAAATATGACTTTTCTCTATTACATACACTCCAATTGTATAGATATAATAGTATAGATAGATATTGAATGAGCCAAATTAGTTATAAGTTCTAGTTTCGTCTCACAAGTCAGTGCGATTGTTTGAGTTGCTAATTGGCTTGCTGAAGCTTGCGACGGTTGATTTAGAATAACCGATATATTCTAAGATCCCAAAATTGCAGGAACGTCAAATTAGCGGCCATTGCGCTATTTCAATTATTTAGTTATTTTGTAAAAACTGTGAGATAAAGTGCAATTATATTTTAAAATAATGGTAATTAAAACTAACTAATTGACAAAAAGTTTTTACCCGTAGTGTTACTGAATTTATGAGTGTTTGCAAATGCACTTTTCTGTAGTGATTAATAACATGGTTTTATATTTAATATCATTTTATTTCATAAAATGTCTGTTTTACGTTAATTGAATAAGTGATGTGGTATGTTGGTTGAGCATGGCATTTACAAATTTTGTACTGGTTCAATTAACAGCTATTAGGTATATGCGGATCGCGGTTGGCTAAAAGCACGTAACATTAATGTAACGAACGATGCATCGCCATCATACTGTGTTCACAGTACAAATCGATAATTCAGCACATATATATTTTAGTGCGAGCGAACTGGAAATATCGATTATCTCATATCGTATGGCAGTGTACTTGCGTTCACAAAATAAAATACAAACTCGTTTAAATTAAAAAGCCTACCATAACGTACTTTATAACTTTACAACTCAAGCAAATTACATAGGTATTGTTTTCTGGTGCATATTCAATGGTTTGCTTTACTTGCTGGAAAAGGAAAAATCCTTGATTTTTTGACGCTGTTGATGGCACGTTGCGACGGTGGAGTGAGATTTTGTCCGAGGTATAATTTTCGTTTTAAATCTACATATAAAGTTCAATAAATACTTACTTAGGCATGTTACGAGGTTGACACAGTTATCGATGAGCTCGATGGGAGGCGGTACGTAGTTTGGCTGATCATCCATCAGCCGGACGTAGTTCGCCACGGTGGTCAGGTCGAGCTGATTGGGGTTGTCATCGACAACCTCGCGGTTTTTCACCACCATTGCGCTAGCTGCCAACAAAAGACAATAATTAGAATGGACAAATCGGCGAAAATTAAATTAAATGAAAATTATTTTACTATGTGTCTATATCACATTTACTCTGGTTACATTATGCCCTACAATTTTATTTAATTAGGACGCGACTAGTAATAGACTCTTCCCAGAGCAGTGGTTACTTTGTTCGTATGTCTGATTCGCTCATACATTTTAAAACAGTCTATTATGGACAGGGCTATATCGATTCCATTTCCGATTCACAAACAAAGCAAAGGTCGAGGTAAAAGGGGACGACACATGCACATTTTCCAATTCATTTTCTCCGCTTTATCTCATAGTGACATTGTTTTTAATTACTTGCATTGATATATGTCAGAATTATTTTTATGTCAATGGAGATTAATAGTTGTTGTTGTCCAGTCCGACGGTGGCGTTGACCAGGACGTAAAAAGCCGAATAAATGCAGGTTGGATGAAATGGGGACAGGTTACTGGTGTGACTTGTGATCCAAGAATGCCTCTTAAGCTTAAGGGACAGATCTACAAGTCCATCATAAGACCTGTCGTACTGTATGGATCTGAATGTTGGGCCACCAAAGTTGCGGATGAAAGGAGATTGCATATGGCTGAGATGCGAATGTTAAGATGGATGTGTGGTGTGACAAGAAAGGACAAAGTTAAGAATGTATATATTAGAGGAAGTTTGGAAGTAGCGTCAGTGGTGGAGAAATTGAGAAGCAAAAGGTTAGTGTGGTATGGACATGTTATGCGACGAGACGATGGGGACATAAACTAGAAAGTGTTAAGAATGAATGTGGATGGCTACAAAGGAAGAGGAAGACCGAAAAAAGTATGGATGGATTGTGTGAAAGAGGATATGCTTAAGAAGGGAGTGGATTCAGATATGACGGCTGATAGAAATGTATGGAAGAGTAGCACATACTGTGCCGACCCTCCGTAAGGGATAAGGGCAAGTTGATGATGATGATGGAGATTAATAGTTGTTTACCCGACCAAAGCTAAGGACATGCCCTTGTTTGCGTATTGAAGCGTGAATAATTTCATTTGAGTGACAACATTATAATATGTTTTGAATATTCATCGAATGTTTGTCTCGATTATTCACAACTGAACGAAACAAGGCAGACGTCTAAGAAAATATTAAATACGAAACAAATAACAAAAGTTTTATCGATGGATTTACTGGTATAAAATGTGCCGTCTTCACCGAATATCTACGACAATATTAAATAACGTCTTTTAAGTTTTCAGTTTACAGCCCGTGGCACCTATACAAAGCACTTACTAAACTTTGCTTGAGACTAACTATCGAGTTATAAACTGCGAGCAAAATTAAATTTACATGTTCTTTCACTTTGAAATTAAATGTGCATCTTATAAAATATCTTTATATATTGTAGTTAAAACATCACAGTAAATTTTGCTGTAGACTATTGGAAGAAATGAAACAGAAAAGGTTTACCACGAGTCCTTTGAAATTAAGGAGCTTTTATATTTTGTTCGCGGTATTTTGTATTAAAAATTTCCCAGAAATACTTTCTATCAAGGATTTTTCTAAAAGAGATATTTAATACTTGCACAAGTTTATATTTATAGTGTATATTATTGTAAGTATAAGTGTATCTTCTGCTTAATACTTAGTTTTTCTTATCGTATAAAATAATACTCGTATATTAAAACAGACGAAAAAATAATACATTAAAAGGGTACGTAAAATAGCGCTAATACTTCCAAGGAAACTTACACCTTCAAAATTCCCATTCCACGGAGCTATATTTACTCTGACATAAATCAATACGTGGTATTTTTCCAGGCGCCTTTGAGGTAAAAATAGAATTTTTGTCGATACGATACGAATAAGTATACGATTGTACTGCGTAATTAATATCGGAATTTAATTAAAAACAATATTCTTCTATTGAGGAGTAACTTACGCATATGTGATTTTAATATCGATCATAAGACACAAGACACAAAGTTATTACAAGAATATAAATAAGAAAGAAGCGCGACGCACATTGGGCTGTATCAAGGGTCTCCACTCTCCATAGACAACGTTGTAACGTAAAAATAATCTTATATCGATTATAATAAGTCTATATCTATACATAAAATAAAATTGGAGTGTCTATTTTTAATATCAAAGGAAAAATTCCAGATTTCGGGAAGATGGTGTATTCGCGTTGCTGATAACGAAAATCGCGTTTAAAAATTTTTTGTCTGTCTATCTGTCTGTCCGCAAGCCGCGTTTGTTCCGGGTAATCTCCGAAACGGCTGGGCGATTTCGACCAGACTATCACTGGAGGGTAGCCGACATGGACAGGCGACATTTTTTTAAAATTCCGCGCTGTTTAAATGGCCACCGGACCGCCTTCACTGGAACGGGTGGACCGATTTGGACGGGACTTTGACTGGAAGGTAGCTAGTAAAAAGTAGATGCACGCGGAAATGATATAGTGGACCTTTTTTTAATTCCACGCTAACGAAGTTTGCGGGCGACAGCTCCTTTCCTATAAAATAGCCATACATAATTTTTCATAAGAGCGACCGTTTCCGATATATAACGATTTATGCAGATGATTTCCTTGTCCAGATTAATCAAATTAATATACTCCATATATTAACACAAAGCACTGGACCTAGAAGCTTGAAATTTTGCACAAATGTTTCTATTACTCCATAAAGAAAGGATTTTACAAAAAACATCCCGTAAAGGTCTAGGGTGGGTGGTGAAAGTTAAAGTTACAGTTTGCATAGGAATATATAGAACTGAAATATCATAATCTACAACTTCGTCTTAGTTATTTTTTTCATAAAACTACCCATATCGGTGAAATACGCGAAAAGTTTCTTTGACCTCGAAAAAATCAAAAATCGCAACAGTGCCAGTGTTAAATGGTAAACCAAAAAATTCTATTTAAGTCGAACAAACATCACTTCAGATAAAATAAGGGACAATTGTACAATAGCTGAGTTAGCGCCAATTATAAGGCCGACTCCATACAATTTTTCAGACAAAAAACATATTTATATTCTGTATCAAGCACTTATTTCCTTTGAAATGTATTAAATATATCAGTAGACAGAATTAAATTAGTGCAGCGTTTAAGTTTAATATGTTCAAACCAAAACGTCAAAGGACATGTAGCATACAAAGGAATGAACGTTCTTAGTCGAGGTAAAGGTTTACAAAGTGAATGCTCGACAGATCTGAAGACCGTTGGAGCGTATACAGAATTAAGTTGAAAGACAAATTAATTAATTTAGCGATGCATCGGATCTATGATGCAACATCTTAGTTTTTTTTTACTAAATGAAAAATACATCAAAATAGGTGAATATAGTAAAAGGCATTTTGATATTTTGCGCACATTTGAATTTCTGTTTGATCGTAAACTCATCAAATTGAGTATGGTTTTAAAAGAAATTTATAGATTAAAAACATATATAATGTTCGAAAATAGCTGTAGATTTGTTTGTCAAGTGATTATAAATGAGTACCTACTACATAAAATATAGCCATGCATTGATAGATATTAAAAAAAAATCTATGTAGCCTAGGTGTTCTTCCAGACTATCCTCCACATCTATGCCATATTTCATCGATATCCGTTCAGCCGTTTAGGCTACAAACTCTAACAAACATCCATCCATCTAAACTTTCGCATTTACAATTTTTAAATAAATAATTATGTAGACGATTTAAAACTGCGAGAGCTAATTAAATTTTAGAATAGGTATCAACTACGCTTATGTGTAGTTAAGTCGAGGAGCGTGCCGACGTTAATGTTTGTAGGATCGAGTCACATCATAATCACTTACTATCGAACACTGTATTTTGTTTGAACTCTAATAGAGATAAAAGAAATTAAACAAATCGGAATTGCAACCACGAGAGCAAACAGCGTCTGAGTCTAAATCTAAAAGAATAAAAAAATACTATTTGTTATTATTAAAATTGGCAACTGTCATCATACGGGGAAGGCCTATGTCCAGCAGTGGGCAGATGGCTGATGATGATGATGATATGACACTCACGGTATTCGAATCGAATGACACCTCAATCGTTAAAATCGGTTTAGACGATTGTGCTCCGGTTACAATTGAACTTGCGTACAAACCCGCATACTTAAAAACTTACAAATGAATGTAAAATGTGACCCCTTCTAAAATAATCATACTAATATTATAAATGTGAAAGTTTAGATGGATGTTTGTTAGAGTTTGTAGCCTAAACGGCTGAACGGATTTCGATGAAATTTGGTATAGATGTAGAGGATAGTCTGGAAGAACCCATAGGCTACTTGGTTTTGTTTTTTTTTTTAATACCACGCAGACGGAGTCGCGGGCGAAAGCTAGTAATAAATAAAGAGACTAGAACATATAGGTATTATAGTTTTCGCGGTCAACAAAAAAAATATCTAAAAACATTACCCTCTTGTCAGTCAGGTAAAAACTAAACCTCAGCTGAGTAAAATAATCATTTATCATTGTACGCCTTTCCTATAGATCTAGAAATAATATTTCTTGCTGCGAGGCACGGTTCAAAGTCAAAGAAATGGATATGTGCGTTTGACATAAATCTAAAGTGAATCCAATGTAACAAAGGCAACTGCAGTTTATCTTTTTAAATATGCGCCGCTACCGGAAATATTATCTTATGGAGAACTATCTTATTTATCTCTGATTTTAATATCGAACATACGACACAAGACACAAAGAAAATTATTACAAAAATGTAAATTGTTTGAAAAACAAATCTAAGCACCTTGAACTATTTTAAACTCAATTCTTTCGAAATCCTGGTATCACAGCAGTTTCCTATAAATTCATATACACGTATTATGCGGTTTTCGCGATCGCGGAACATTTTCGGAACGTAATCCCGGCGAAATTTAATATATGTACTATTAGCTTTCGCCCGCGACTCCGTCCGCGGAGAGTTAAAAAAACAAAAGTTAGTAGCCTATGTGTTCTTCCAGACTATCCTCTACGTCTATGCCAAATTTCATCGAGCTACGTTCAGCCGTTTAGGATACAAACTCTAACAAACATCCATCCATCCATCCATCCATCTAAACTTTTGCATTTATAATATTAGTAAGATAATATTTAACGAAGTAGAATAATTTGTTTGAAAGCTCGATAAGGCAACTTTTCCATGAATGTTTGCGTAGAACACGTTAAGCTTCTTTTGCAAGTGTTTAAATTAGTCAATTGCTATTAAATTGGAAACTTGATATAAGAAACGCAATGCGAAATGCAATGGGACTTTCGCGTACGTCAGTTTATGTAAAAGCAACCATTGCAAGCAGAGCACGTCTCAAATAAGCTCTATGACGTGGAATTACTAACACACACAACCAGATTGGCAAACTCTGCAAATACTAACGGTTAGGTTAATTATTAAACCTACAATTCACATCTATACATATAATAAAATTGGAGTGTCTGTAATATCAAAAGAAAAATTCCAGATATCGGGAAAAAGCTGTATTTCCGTTGCTGATAACGAAAATCGCATTTACAATTTTTTTTCTGCCTGTCTGCAAGCCGCGTTCATCATTTCTAAAGATTTACTGTTTACATGCCCAAGTCTTCTATGCCACAGTGCCAATGCCAATAATGCACTCTCTGGTCTTTGTATTTGTAGTTTGTACACGCCATTTGTTAAGTTTGCAATTCCTTTAAGCTCATTTACTAGATTATGTATAATATTATACAAACATCCTTTTTAAGTGACACTTTGTTGCCATTTGCTATCAGTTGACTTACTGATAAGTTTCGGTATATATAAAATATTGTTTACAATGACACATACTGGGAACCATTTTCATTCGTTGTTATCTGTGTTTCACCAACACTCACAACAGGCACAGTCATTACATTTGCAACTACTATCTCTTTGTTTTCATGCACGGGTCTATTTAGTTGTAAATAATCTCGACTTGCCGTCATGTGTAAACTTGCACCCGAATCGACGTACCAGTCTTTTGTACTAAAATTTCCGTTAAAAATGCAGCACTAAAAGCATTTAAGGTTTTCTTTATTTTTAGTTCGGGACATATATTTTTAAAATGCCCTATTTTCTTGCAATTGTAACAATTTGTTTGTTTACCGCCATTTCAACTTGCACTGTCATTTCTGTCATTATTTGACGTTGACGTTTGCGATTTCACACCACGGTTAGTGTTTCCAATTTTCGACCGCTGTTGTTTTGACCAAAATGCAGAATATTTTTCAGTAGTACCAACCTGCACATATCGAGCAATTTTGTCTTAATGACGTCAGCGCTTATGGCGACTTCCTAATGTTCGATCGCCATAATCATAGGTGAAAACTTATCTGAGAGACCCGCCAAAAGTAATGATCCTATCCACTCATCTGTGATTTCAAATAGTGTGCCCTTCAATTTCTGCGCAGTTTCAACTATTTGAGATACGTAGCTAGTCATCAAATCACAGTTTTCGAGACGAATTGAAGTTAACGTTCGAAGGAAACTGATTTTTCGTTGATACCGTTTACGCTTAGTATAGATAATAGTAGATACTACTTTATCTTTATGTAGATGTGTTGTTTGAAATATAAAAAACATAAGCAAATTTCCCTGTAACATTAACGTTTTCTACACGAACGATACCATTTGAGAAATAATTCATTTATCGTTTAACTCAATAACTGCATTACGGATTTAATAAAGTCTTTAAAAAGGAAGGAAGGATTTAAAAAAGTGAATTTACTTTCTATAAAATAGAGGAAAGCGTAGTTAAGAATGTGGCATCTTCTACGATTATTAAGTTTGTACCGAGAAAATATTGGAATATTTTACTAGATACTGAGAGTTAACGTGATTGAAGGAAATTGATTACAAATTAATGTTAAATTTAAATTATTAAAATTGGTTATTATTTTCATGCCTCCATCTATTCATAATATAAAGGCATTTTTATGTAAATACATTCAATAACGAGCTATCGTCCGCAAACTTCGTTAGCACGGATTTCTTTTAAAAAAAAGGTCGTCTATAATATTCCCGCGTGCATCTACTTCTACCAGCTACGATCCAGTCGAAATCTCGTCAAAATCGGTTCACCCGTTCCAGAGATAGCGGTCCGGTCGCCATTTTGACAGCGCAGAATTTAAAAAAAAAGTAACCTATAATATGCCCATCCATGTCAGCTACCCTCCAGGAAAGTCCCGTGAAAATCGGCCAAGCCGTTTCGGATATTGCCCACAGACAGTAGACAGAGAGACAGACAGATAAATATTTTTATAATGTGATATTCGTTATCAGCAACTCATCGCATACATCAGCTTTGCCAAAAAAAAATTCTTTCGATATTGTTCTCCAATTTTACTATATGTATCATCATCATCATCATCACCAGCTCACTATACGTCCCCACCGAGGGGCTCGGAGCCTACCCTAAAGTTAGGGTGACTAGGCCATAGTCAACCACGCTGGCCAACTGCGGGTTGGTTGACTTCTCACATATCCTTGAATTTCTTTGCCGATATGTGCAGGTTGCATCACAATGTTTTCCTTCACCGTACTATATGTATAGATGGGTCACACCAATAAGTGACCTGTCTCTATAAGCAAGTCATTGTATCCAACTTTAATATAAATAATTTTATAAGAAAAAAAAAATTCCCTGAGTAACTATTCATATTAATTATAAATTCATAATAAGCAGTTGGCCAATAAAATCAGAATTGCCTTACTAAATGTGTAAGTTTAGATGTATGTTAGAATTTCCACCTAAACGACGGAATGGAACTTGTTGAAATAAGGTACAGATGGAAAGCAAATAGCAAACGGGAAGAACATATAGACTAATTGCTTTTTTTTTAATCCCACACAGGCGGAAGCTATTAGATTTTCTACTAAACTAAACTAACTAAAAAGTTGTGGTATTAATTAGTATATGCAAATTATTACAATGTAGCCATTTTATAGATGGCTTGAAGAATAGACTTGAAGTGTTAACAAGCAATTACTTGAGGTATTGGCTAGGCCCCTCAGTGCAATACAAATAGGTCACAATGGACTCTAACCAATTTGCTCCTTGTTGCACTTTAATGCTGAGGTTATTGAACTTTAAACTAAATAAAATGCTGTGGTAAGACTTACTTGCACATATATTTTGAACCAGAAATCACTTTTGCACCTATTTATCAGTCAATTAAGTTAACTAGTTGCTTGTTGTAAGTTAGAAATCTGTATGTTACTTTTATCTATCCTTGTTATTTTATTAGTATACCAGATTCACAACACATACAAAGGTGCAAAGAACAAAATTATTCACTCATAAAATTTCATGTTGACTTGTAAATTTTAAGTTTGGCTTTCAACTGCAGTAACACTTGTATTATTGTCTCTGTTTTTTGAACGGGAATAAGAGAGATGACAATTTGATCCAATATGCATGCTTGGCAGTTGAAACCCACCATCTGATTATTTTTTGTTCATTGTTATTCCGTTTTTATATGCATGAGGTCAGGACTTTGTAGCATCTAGTTATAACGACAAATAACAAATGTCTACACAAAAGAATGAGTTTTTAAGAATTGAAAGGACATTCATATAAAGGTTGGGTTTTTTGGTCCTATATAAATGATAAAATTTCATACTTTATTAAGATTAATATAAATTTGAATAAATGATAACACTAACATTACGAAAGCAACAAAAAAATCAAAAACGTAACCTCAAAATAGCTAAAAGATTCTATAAACAAGAAATAATAGCAAGGTATACTTACAAAAATATTTACTTTTATCACAATGTCGATCTACTAAGCATCCAGCATCCTATTTTTTATTTAAAATTTTATACTTTTGATTAATACTTTTAACTAAATGTAACTGCAAATATTTTTAAACTTTCAACAAAAATGTTCTCAAACACAGTATTATTTTAATTCATCAATAAGACTCGCGATATTTGCGAAACCACTACAACAGTGTTGCCATCATCTGAAAATGACGTTTATACTGCGATCGTTCCGAAACGTTTGACAGTTGGTCTCGAGGACGAAATGATCGATTAAGACTATTAATTCGTTAAAAAAAAACATATTGTAAATTGTTTTATATTCTTTACAAACATTTAATAGTATTAACGTCGTAAAGAATTAAGAACTAGTCTCGCAGTATTTTATGCATTAGCAACACCCCAAGTTACAATTGTAACATATGGGCTACACTATCGCGATATCGCGAAGATTTGAGCTGTCTCCGCGTCTGGAAATTCGTCCTATCGCTAATTATACGAATATAAGTATACGTCGCGAAGCTAACTTTAAATTGCCGTACATGAAAGGCCTATCGCGCTCAAAGTGATTAAGGTTAACGCAACGTCGTCGAACTGCGTAGCTGCGAGTCGCGAATTGCCCGTGCCGAAAGGTACAAACCGTAAGATCTGCATGTCATCAATATGAATTATTGCAGGAATTATGTTTTGTTTTGTTAATGTTTTGAAGCTGAGGAATTCTCTAATGCATGATTGCTCACTAGCGCCAATGTCAAAAAAGTGTCACAATATTCTAAATACTGAGCTGTCATGTCATGTTTTGTTCTTTATGCCATTTTCTAAGTAGATGTAAGTTTTATGTATTTATGGACAGAACCAACCATTAGCAGCGCCACTATAGGCTAAGCAGACATTCTTGTCTATCTCTATTATTAGTTTGAATCATTACCACCATGACCAACCGCACCTGACAGTGCCATAATGGCAAAAATCACATTTTTTTATGTTATAAGGTGGCAAATGAGCAAGCGGCCACCTAAATCCGGCGAAATGGCGAAGCGACCGCTGCCCATAAACATCTGAAATTGCAGATGCATTGCCAACACTAAGTTGACGGAGGAGGAGACACACATAAAGAGGAAATTTCCCGTTCCTATGCGTCTCCTCTGGCACATAGGTACAAAAACCCATGTTTTATAGCCTGGCCATTTGTAGAGATTGGTGGCAGATCAGATCAATCAAGAATCATTAGGTAGAGGATCAGATGAAAGGGTCAGATTTAAGTCTAACTATTCTCCGAGAATTATCAGATCAAGGAGTAATAATAAATGTCCAAGTACCTACTCACCCTTTAAAAATTCTAACATCATGAAGTTTTGTATAATCACACAAATATTAACACACTAATTTATTTTGCTCCAGCAATAGTTTTATCCACCGATAATAAAACATAATGCCATACTAGCACAGTTACCTCAACCCATACAATGTAATTAAACTTTCCTAATTCCGACAGTAAAAGGCTATATATTGTTTCCACAAAGCAAGTGAGATCTCTAATCTATGTTAAAATTACCTTTTACAGTATATAAATATCAATAATAGAAAACAAACAATAAGCCTCAGTGAAAAAATGTGTGCAGGTAGGCAAAAAGATTATGTTTAGTTAAAAAGACTAAAATAGGTAAATCAATATCATCTCCCATCAACAACATATGTTTCAATTGAATAGAAAAATAACAATATTTTCTTCAGAATCTAATTTAACATAAGGCTTAAGATGACTTAAGTCACCTATACACATCAAAATGTCTTGTAGAGACAGAAATAGAAAAATCAATAACAACTTGTTTTCATTAGTAATGGTGACATTTTCTCATTTGTTTTTTTGATATCTACATTTTTATAATATAATTACTTACTTGAGGGTTGATTGGGATCAGGATCAATTTGGTTAGAGATAGATATCTTGGATGCCTTAACATTTTCTACAGCCATCCTCTTGTGTCTGCAGTCGCTGACAGACTGATATCAATAAGGGACTACTCAAACTTTATGGATTTGTTTGCTTTTCACTGACATAAACTGACAAGTGGTTTGGAAGTACACACACTTACATCTTTATTATTATTGTGCTTGGACTATTACTCTTTTACTTCATTATTTAGTCAAGATATATGAACCCCTTTTTAATGTATTTGAAAAATATTTGGATTCCACATAGGATACGAATTTGCCATAATAGGCACCCCTTATCCATTTGACATGCGCATACCGATCGTTGTCATTAAGCATCTACTATTCGTGGCGAAGTTTTCTATGTATATTAAAAATGGCTACTTTACCGCACATATTTAAAATAAACGATAAGAAGTAATATTGCGATACTTACATTAAAATTAGGCACGCCGATCGCAGAATAATACACAGCTATGCACGAACCACATACCAATGTTCATATAAACTGTTTAACATCGTCTTTAAACACTAAATAGTAAATACATGACGTAACACGGTATCACTAACTCTTTGAGATAATTCACTGTTTTATTGGATTTATACGCTTCTGTCTATCTTCTAAGTGAGGTAACATTTTAGTTCATGAACAAAAGGAATTACATACTTGATTGTAACTTCCTAGAACACACCTACTTTAGCTATGAAAGACTGAATTTTTTACGATTAGATATTTTTATATTGCCAATATCAACAATAAACACTAAGCTAATGTTTCTTTAATTGTACTTTTTCAAATTGCAAAGTAAATTAAATTATCGCGTACAATATACAGAATTCATATCTAAAATTGGCCACTCCAAAAACTTTTCACAGATAAATTACTATGATGCAGTGTAAACCAAGATAATCTAATGTCATTGCATACTGTTGTGTCGTGCTCTACACTCGTCTTGTTTGTGGTTAAAAACGGATTTATTTTAGTTTACTAACCAACTCGAAATAATTTGATAAAAGTTTTTTTTTGTCCCCGGGAATGCATTTACGCACTTTGCCGTCCGTGCTGCGGGGGCAGCAGGGACAGTTTCGGGTGGGACTCCCAGCCTTATATTTCGGCCGTACCCACTAAAACCCGCAGTGTTCTCCTTCGCCCAACCGGGCCGCAGCATGTACGTTAGTTTATCCATGACCCGGTTAGGGGGATCCGCTTGGTAGGAGCTCGACACGTGTAGGGAGGGGTCATATGTTAATCCCCCTCCCATCACCCTATAATGATGCCCCCCTCGGAATACATGAGGGGTACATCCGCCACACTCGGCGCGACAGGTCCCCCCGACTCAATTCCCACAACCACGTACAGGTAACGGCCGAAACAGCCGTGCCCTGTGAGTAGTTCCGTCAGGAAGTAAGTCGGCTCCCGGTGCCTGCCTCCACCCACTGGCGCAGGACGGGGCGGTCAGCCTTGACAAGCCACTTGCTCGCCGAAGTGCCCTCTAATCTCTCCTCTCATTGCCGGAAGTGATCGTCGCGACCCCTCCCCGTTCCCTCCTCCAGCGTTTTGATAAAAGTAAATTTAATTTGCTTTAGTTAGGTTAGGTTAGCCCCTCAGTGGAGAACTATAGTGAGCTCATGATGATCAACTTTTTTGCCTATAATCTATATCTATATCTATATCTAATCTATACTAATATTATAAAGAGGAAAACTTTGTATTTTTGTATGTATTGGATTCACGCAAACACTACCGGGCCGATTTAAAAAATTCTTTCACCATTAGAAAGGTAATTTATCTGTGAGTAACATAGCCTATATTTTACTATGACTAATATTGAGGAACTATTAATAAACGGCGTATTTCTGGACCCCGGCGTTAAAAATCACTATATCGCGAACACAAACAATAAGGGTAGCAGAAAAATCAGCTCACAAACTACCGGGCTTAGAAATTTGGGATCTGGCATCAGTAGATTTCTATGATTTCGTAGATTACTACTAAGATAATACTTTAGGTAATAGGTTGAAAAAAGGGGCGAACATATGTTTTGAACTTTTAAACTCCACGCGGACGAAGTCGTGGGCAACAGCTAGTATAATATAATCTGCCAGCTAAGTTCCATAACGATTATTTTGTTTTTAAGGCATTTCAGTTAAAAAGAATCTCGAAAAATGTTTTAGTAAAGTAAAAAGTGATTCTTTAGTTCAAATTTTTTAATTTGGATAGATAATTGATGTTTGAATATTGTTAAATTATCAAGGCGTGATAGTTTTTATAAATCTGAAGAAATAATGAAAATATAACAGTTTCTAATTAATAAACAATGAAGTATTTTTGACTATTTTTTAGAAAATCCAAAAATAATTATAACTCAAAAATGTTTAACTTTTGCATCATGAATATAGGCGTCAAAATTATCCTAACGGGAATAGGTACCTACGTCGAATTACTTTTCTATGATGAATTATTACGAGGTTCTATGATTGTATCTGTGGGAGTTAAGATGGCCGTAGACAAGAATAACATACCATCAACCATTTGCATAGACCATTTGACACCAACTAAATATATTTTGTAAATATCTACCAAAAATATTATCAACAAAAGCTAAATTCATTATACATAAAAATCAAAATGTAATATTATCATCCAAACTTTTTAATAACTGCTTTTTCATACTATTTGCGAATGTTAAAATTAACCGTTTAAAAATGAAAGCGCGGATATTTACATACAGTACAGTTTAAAGATAATGGATGATTCAATTTACTTAAAAAAAGATTCCGAAAAATTGAACACAGAGTTTAGTTTATTTTTTACTCTTGAAAATTGTTCTTTTCCTAGCACATTAAAACACAAAAACACTGTTATCAAATACACAAAATTGCCTAATTTTGATGCTGAAGGTATGGTCAAACTCGTTATACATCTTCATGTTATTTTATTTTTATATTTATGTTTGTCCATGCAATATTTAATTTAAGTTGCTAGTCTTACCTTATTTTCAATTAAAGTTGAGACTTTTTTAGGTTATTTCATTTATTGAGGGGTCGTTCATTTTCAGAACCATGGTCCAATCGGCATTCATTACATCCACGATTCCGTCGCTTTGTTACACTCGACGAACAACCAATTCAATCAACTAGGTCACTAAAACAAAATTTAGTGAACCCTATAAGCATGTCTAACAGTTGTCCTAAACGGAAGATTAAAATTATTAATATTAGGGATGAGGAGGAAACAAAAAATTATTCAAATTTTTGTAAGTATTGAATTTACTTTAAGACATAGGATTGTAAGATGCTTATAAAAATTCAACTATAGTGAGGAGTGGGGATTTTATGTTTTTGTGGAGAAAACCTAACTGAAACCTATTGAACGCTAATGCCCAAATATATCCACAACATTAGGGTAACTGCGGACATATTGCTGATATTAGTTTTTAGTTTGAAAGTGAACACCACAGGCAAGTCAATCACACTGAACATGTTAAGATATGTGTACAGTCTTTTCTTAAATGGCCATAAGAATATTTTAAATGCCAACAACAATGTGGTTCCTCTGGCATTGTAGATGTACATGGACATTGGTTCAAGTCATTACTTGATCTGGTGCTTCTTTTCACCCTTCTATTATATAAAAAGAATTTATTAGTTGGTAATGGTTATTACTAACAATATAATTTTTTAAAAATTCTTTTGGCTTTTTTCAGCTGGTAAGGATGTTAAGAAGTCATCAACTCCAAAAACATCCAACAGGCTTGTAGGAACAGATTATGTTGATCCAAAGTCAGAAAAACAAGATTTGATGAATGCAGATTCGAGAATGAAAAGGACAAAAAAGTGTATGTAAAATTTTATTATTAACAAGTAACATGGATGCAAATTTACATAAATATTCTGCCATAAAATTGAAATTATTGGTTTTTTGAATACATTAGTAAAAAGTATACAATTTAAAGTAGTATAAATTTGTTGATTTCCGATTGCATTGTTTTAAAGTTTTCACCTTTTATGGGATTCTTACAAATTATATCCCTTTTTAAAAACCAGAGTTAGTGGATTTCACGTCCAGATGAATAATGGGTTCAGAGCAATGTTTATGATGGTTTTCTTTTTTAGATTCAGAAGATTTGAGACAACAATTAGCAAAAAATAGAGATTTAAGTAAAGGAAATGAATCAGTCAAAGTTAACATTAACAAGAGCAAGCAGTTTGATAATAAGCATATAAAAATTGCTGACAATGACAAAGCAAGATTAATGAAAGAAAAAGGTTTGTTACTTTTGCTATTTATTTATGATATTTAATAGATCGCTCCCGGAGATCACCAGCAATATAAAAGGGTTGCTGGGGTTCTTCGGTGAGCTGGGTTGGCTGGAGTAATCCATGCCCTTTTCTCACGCAAAATACGCGCTAGCCGTGGAGTTGTGGAAACCTTAGCCCCTACTACTACTACTACTACATGATATTTAATAAGCAGTCATCTGCTACACAATTTATGAGTTGCAGATTCATTGACTAACTTTAATTGAAATATATGAATATGAAAAAAAGTGTTATGTCTCCGCACATGACTTTGTACCTTTCTATGTGCTGACTTCTTTATCCGATTTATTTTTTGTTTTCAGATATTCAAACTAAAAAAAAGAATATTAATAATTATTCTAAAAATAGCTTAAGTAAAAATATAATTATTTCATTTGAAAATGAAAAGGAAGCTCATTCTAATAAGGAAACATTATATGATGAATTACAAAAAGGAAATAACCCGGAAGATAAAAATAATCTGAAGAAATTTCAACACCAACAGAACAAATTACAGCCAGCAAGTTCTGTAAATGTAAGAAAAAAGCCGCCAACTAATATACATGTATCTTACAATAAGAAGATACAAAAACCATCCAAAAAAGAAGAACTACTAATGATAGATCAGACAGTACAAGTTAAAAAGAATACATCAAAACATGTATCTGTAGAAACAGACCCACCAACTCTGACAGATCAAGTCACACAAATTGATAGTAATTTTGATTCATTACTTGTGAGAATGGAAGATAAAATTACAGAAACGGATCTAATAAATGACAAATTTGACAATCTTCATATACCTGATGTTACACTAAGAAAGGAAAGAAATTCCACTACAGAAGAAGTAGTCAATTTATATAACACGTCTTTACCGAATCTGAAGATACCAAGTACTGATATTATTACAATAAAAAGCGATAAGAATGTGAGTGATAGCATCAAAAGTTCAGCTTATATCATTGGACGGGCAACTGTTACATACACAAGGGAACAAAAAATTGACATTCATGTAGTTAACAATGAAGAGATACACAAGAATATCACGCCAACGTTACTTTACCCTTTAAATGTTGTATCACTTTATAAAAAAGAAATAAAAAACAAGCAATCCGATGATTTCTTAGTAAAATCAAAGAAGAAAGATAAATCACGGTCTACTAAATGCAGAAATGATGTTAGATTACATAGTAAAACAAACTCTGTTAATAAATTGACCAAACCATCGGACATAATCAGCACAATTAGGCTAAATAATAGTCTTTTACAAAGTGATTTTCTATGCAAACAATTCCAAAGGGAACTCAATTTTATTGATTCATTTTTTGAATCACTTAATTATTTAGAAAAATTGTCTGAAAAGTATCTTAGTGAGATGAAATTCAACAGTTTAACATGTAGTAAACAAACCAAATTGAATGATTCCGATTACATCTGTAATTTAATGAAGATTGATGATAGTTGCTTTGTTGATGATAGTGAAACAATGGCTTCAAAGAGTCTTTGTCAGGTGAGTGTTATTCTTTTTATCTGTAAACATGTCGAGTGAAGCGTCAATTATACCGCAAACCACAATAAAGTGCACTTGTAATTTGGTAATTGATTACACGGTACAATTATGTGTATTACCATTAAGTATCGTAATTATAATTATCATAGTTGTTATATTTTTTATTTTATTTCAGCTTAATTTACTCATTCACAATGAGCAAAGAAGAGCGAGGGATTTCTTATTTGTGTTGAAGATGCAAGAGGATGTTCTTAAAGATTATATAAAATCTCAAATGCTTTGGTTAGAGAAGAAGAAAAAGCAAGACAATATAGATATTTCAGCTCTCAAGAAAAAGCAGCGTGGTGCATTGCTGAAATTGCAGCACGAATGTGGTGAGATGCAAAGGATGCGAAAAGCCTTACTGACACTATCTGAGAAACGTAAGGTCGCCCTCATGAAGACTAAGAAAAACATTGAAATGAAATTGACCAACAATGTGGATGTCGAACAAATAATTCTTGGTAAAAAAAAGTTAAAGCGAAGCACATCTTCCGATCGTATTTTGGCACCGTTGAAGTGTTTTGATCTTTCCAGTAGTGGATGTGAAGATTCTACTACATCTAAGGAACTGTCAGAAAGTGCTTGGTATAGCACATTGACTGCTGACAATCTACTTCATCAAGCCGTAACAAGTGCAGAGAAAAGCATACAAACGGGTGACAGTATCTTAGTAGGTGACTTACCCGCCCAACTGATAGCCACAACAGCTGAAAACTGCATAGCTGTTGATGGTGGCTATTTAAATATTCTATTCCATAATTTGTCACTACCACAAATTTTCAGTAACGGTAAACAGTATGAAGTTAATGAGGAGGCTTTAAAAAATATCGTCAATTCCTCGAACTCGCATAATAATTTATCAAAAGACTCGGATACATTTGAAAAGTTTATGGAGCAAATAAAAAATCCTGATACTGATGGATCGAGTTCTGTTTCCACTGCACATAGTCTTGTTGAAGAGTTTGATCATTATTACAAATGTCTCGGTGATGAAAAGTCGCTTACTAATTCGCCCGAATATGATAACGAAGTACACAATGATTATGAAGTGCAATCTAGCAGTGAGTTAAATAGTGATGTTTGTGATCATAACAGTGTAACAATGATAATGGATAGTGATGAAAGTTTGCTTAAGAGATTAAGTAATGTGTATGGGATTGATAGTACATATGATTGTGAGCCTAGGTTGTCTGTTGAGATTGAGACAGGCAGTAGGGAGGTTGGTGTGAGTGTTGCAGGGCCCCTGCCCGTACCTGCAGGTGCCGCTGACCCAGCCGATGACCAACCTACTGATACAGCTTGGCCGTCAAATGTAGCCGTTGAGAAAGGTTTGTTATTTTTCCCTTATATTTTATACCAGAGTGTTGTAAAACTTTGTGTATTAAATATAGTTATTACGACTTTGGTGAATGATAAAGGGAAGGGTATAGACACTTTCAATTTAACACAATTGTTTTTAAACACCCTGTAAGTGATGGAATATTCTTATATTATTGTGATTTACCTAAATATGATATATTACAGATAGTACAAGCAGTGATCAAGTATTTTCTCCAAATGTCACATCCTCCACACAATATGCATCACCAGTTCTCTGTGAGGCTGAGGAGTTAAGAAGACAGCAGTTAGCTATTGAAAGAGAGGTATATTCATTAAATATTATGAAAAAAAATTATAATTATAAAAAAAATATTATAATATCGAAAATAAGGGCATTATACATAATTATATTATTTAGGACAGTAATAGATTATCTTATTTATTATATTTTTATTTTAGCGTTTTATTCCAACGTTTGGATCCCTTTCTGGGTATAGGCAACCTTATCCACATGCCTGTCCATCTTTTCCCTGTTTCATCCAATTTCTTCCCACTTCTCGTGCTATATCGTGTTACGAACGTTATTTCGGTTTGCCGACTTTTCTTGTACCTGATAAGATTTCCATTTGATTTCGGCTATATTTGAAAAAAAAGCATAGTATGGATAAGAAAAATGTTTCGTACTTTATGACGAAGTGAGATACATAAGATTCGAGATGCGCGGAGTTGCGCCGATTAGTTACGCACTATCAATAAAGTGGTAACGGGCGGGTCCCATCGCACATTGTACAAACGGGTGTATAGGAGAAATAGATTATTATTAATTACCTAATATTACTAATTTTCTTGGTACTTAATTATTTTGATTCATTTAAATTATAATAATCACTTAATTAAAGTGTCGCGTATCAATTAAACTGTTCACAAAATCGATTTTTTGATGATATTGTTTCGTTTCCTTTGTGATTCTAATTGGCCATTAACTATAAGAGCCCAGTGACGTAAGGAAGGAACATTATTATGTTAGAATACAAAGTGCAAAGATAGTGTTTGTTAATAATAGCAATTCACCTACTTAATAACTATTATTTACTGTTATGTAAGTAATTTACTTGCAACGCAATAGTATTCAAAGTGTCAGATTTCTTTTAAAAATTCTATAAAAACGGAATCATCACGTCGTCATACATAAATAGGCTTAAACACCAACGTCTTTAAATTTTAATTGCATCCATTCCTACCAATAAAAAACGCTGTGTATGAAGTTTCATTCATAATAATATTTCTGAATTCCATTAATGAATAAAACAACATAAGTAGAACATTGTCTTAGGTTTTAAATCGATTATTATTGGAAAATATATATTTGTGTGCAAAGTTACTGCACATTGGTAATATACATGTTTTCGTTTCCAGATAAAAGCATTAGAACAACAACAGTGTCAATTGCTAGTCGTTCGTGAGATACCAGACAAACCTCCGCCACCTTACATACCGCCGAGCGAGGTTCGAATGCCGAAACCACCCAAAATGTTCCTACCCGGCAATATCTCTGAAGACAAAATACAAAATACCATAGAGCCAAGAAATGAGTTATTGGACATAAATGACCCATTCGATGCGTTCTTTAAAGATTTCTGCGATGAAAGTGTTGAAGGGCAACGTGTCGAAAAGAGCAATAAACCATGGGATGCCTGCAATTTATTGCCACAAAAACCCATACCGGATACAAAGAAGATAGTCGCCAAAACTTGTACAGAAATGAAAGAAGTTCTGTCAGGTGCAACACCTTCTTTCGTGTCAGGTAAGATTGAATGAATAATTATCTTTGCGTTATTCTAGATCTTTTTCTTTTATCTTTGATAAGTGTTTGCCAACTGAGTAAGCGGCCACCTGAATCCGCCGAAATGGCGAAGCGACCGCTGTCCATAGACATCTGCAACTACAGACGCGTTGCCTACCCTTAATCCACAGAAGAGACGCACTTAAACAGCATATTTCCACTTTCTGTGTGTCTCCGCCGCCGTTAAGTCTACTTTCCTTCCCATCTTTTCCTCTTAAGAAAAGGATGGAAGGGAAAAGGAACTTAAAATAGACCTGTCTAATCTGTAGGCCTAATCTATATCTAGACTTTTTTAAATGTAATAAATGTTTTTTCCAGGCATCAGCTCCAGGCGAACAGATCACATTGATGATATATTGTTTGCGGAATGGAGACGTTGCGAACCGGAGTGGACATCGCTTCACACAGAAGAGGCTTCAGTGAAGAACCAACTGTTTGAGAGCATCTTCAGTAAACTCATCAACGAAACTGTAGATGAATATAAGAAAATAGTTTGCACAGATAGTAAAGAAAATAAGTAGTTTTCTTGTTAACAGACAGGAAATTAATTCTATTTGTTTATTGTTGACAATTAACTTGACAGTACACTGACACTTCGAGGAACATAAAATTGAATTACATAGCTTTTTAGGCTACAATTTCACTATAACACTAGTGTCAGTTAGCCATACGAGCTATGATTTTGCTATAGATTGTTATTGTTAATAGAGGCTAAGAAAATCTTGTTGAGTTAAAATAGTTGAGTGGTGTAGAAAATATATACAAGCAATATGTTAGAAGTTTTTACGTTAGCTTTTATATTGTATGCTCAGAACTGAGCAGTAGTCCATACACGTAAATGGCATAAGTTAAAAGCAACGTTAAAAATTATTTTATTGTATAAGCAAAACGATATCACAAATACAGAAACAACGACAGATCTTATCCATTGGTAAACTCAAAGTTTTAGTATTTAAAAAAATTACAACTTCTGCTGTTCTTCGATCTTCCAGTTTTCGTGATTTGATTATAAGTGTACCATGTGACTGAACTTTGCACGTGTACCAATTTAAGCCGGTCTATATTTTCCAACTGCATTATTAATGTAAATAAAGTATAGTCAAATTTAACCCATGTTAGTATTACGTTATTTTAAAGAAAGTTAGGGCAATTAATTTTATCTGTTATCCGTTAGCAATAGTTATTTAGGTTGTAAACGAATATCACATTCTTATTAATATAGATGAGTAGTAAAATATACGTCTGAAATGCAATTTTTTTGCAAATTATACTGCATGTATACAAACTATATTCTCAATAAAAAGTAGAAAAAAAAATAAAACTTTTATTAAAATGTTATTGTATGCGGCCAAATAATTCGCCAAAATGGCGAAGCGACTGCTCCCCGTACACATTCGCAATTACAGATGCATTGCCTACCTTTATTGACGGAGGAGATGCACATAAAGAGGATATTTCCTCTTCCTATGTATCTCCTCCGTCAAATCCACCTTCCCTTCCTATCCTTACCTTATAAGAAAACGGAAAGGAAAAGGGACTAAAACCAGGCCTCTGGTACCACACTCATCAGACAGTACGCGGAATTGCTCCCGCATCACGCCTGTCTTCTGTGTGGTCATGGTATTGCACCGGGCGAGCCGACCCATTCGTGTAAAGATGTTAAAAGCAGGCTCTACCACTGTCAAAATCTAGTAATTGAAATTTGACTGCCTCCCTGTAGATTTATATGAAAATTGGTACAAAATCTTATCTTTCCTAGTAAATAAAATGGTAAAAACAAAATTAACACCACAAAATGGCGGATGACTTTTACACATGCAAATTGAACATTTTAAAATGAAACGCTTTTGATATTTTCAATTATTAAATATTTATTAATAATGAAAAAAAAATATCACATAGTCCTTACATTTCATACTGACTAAATAATCTGTTAATATTAGACAATTTCGTAAGCGATACATACATAATGTATATCAATAATACATATATTACAAGAAATGTAATACTATTAAATAGCCAATTATTATTTAGCCTACAATTGGCAACAATAAGTCATACAGTTGCAAAAGAATATTAGAAATGCGTAAACAATCACACAACAATATTAAGAAACATTGAACTATATTTTAAAACACGACTATAAAATAATAGCTACCTATAAAACTGTTTTATAAATTAAATAAATCTACCACCGAAATTATGTCTATTGAATAAAATCATAGTTAACAAAAATATTTTACAAAACATTGATATTGAAATAACCGTTAACTTCCACTGTTGTAATCAATCAAATCTTTTTTTTGACCGACTTCCCAAAAGAAGGAGGTACTCAAGTCGTCTGTATGTTTTTTTTTTTTTT
>LD688996.1:387701-478338 GCA_003118335.3 Papilio memnon
TCGTTACTTTTTAGTGTGTTTTTTTTTCGAGAATATTTTGTTTTTAATGTATTTTGTTTGGAAGTCGGTTTTTTTATATGGCGAGGAATTGGCGTCGCCAGCTGATGATCTGAGGGGGGGAATCCAAAGATCTAGGAGGGGAGGAAATGATGATGGGGGGCTACTTTTTTTATTTCAAAGAAATTGCTTATCAATACCTAGTAATTTTAATAAGTTCTATGTGGGGCATGTTAGTATTGAATCTTACTCTTACTTATTATAAATGCGAATTTTAGATGTGTGGATGAATGTTTGTTAGATTTTTAGCCTAAACTGATTATCGCATCTCGATGAAATATGGCATAGATGTAGAGTAAAGTCTGGAAGAAAACATAGGCTACTTAATTTAGTTGTTCTTTGAATTTAAGAAACCTAGATAATTTATAAAACATTTTTGACTGGGGGATGAGTTAGCCCGCTCGATTTGGCGACACCCGCGCGGCGAATGTTTTTTTATTCCTGGTGAATCTATTTCTGTTTGAAGAGAATAAAAGGGATGGTTTTTTATTTACTTCATCCGTGAAATCACACGGTAAAATTGTAATTAAAGAGTCACATATTCTTTGAGTAGTTGAAAAAATCGAGTTAAAAATTAGAGAGATAAAATGTGTCGAAATGACCAAACAAGTATACTTAACTCTACTGACTTGATGTAAGTACTTTATTATAATCTCAATATCAATGTTTTATTTAAATTTAACTGCATTTTAATTGTCAGATTTAATATAGATATAGATTCAACGCTTCATTTGGTACGTGGCAGTTCACTCTTGTATTCCACGTGCCAAATCAAATGCCTTGTACTATAAATTATGTTCGTATATAGGAAAATGCTTTTAATAATTGATTTTTCTACTTTTAAATAATTGAAACAGTGCAAGACTAGCTGAATCTTACATTCATTATGTACTGAATAAATAACATCTAATTTTAATGATCTCTATATGTCCGGTTTCTGAAAGGGAAATCGATTTGAATTACGATTAATATATATACCATAGAGTAAACCATAGAGTAAATACTGCAACGACATTTAAATATGAAACATCATCTTAAATGACCCTTAAACTTTAAATTCCATGAAAATATTCATGTTTGTTTGAATATAGTGGTATTTAAGAGGCCAAGTGTTTTTTGTTTCGTTTCAGTATGTCGCTGTTAGCGTATTGCGGGAATTTATTATCTGGCGCGGTGGGAGAACTTACATCACGATTAAGAAAATAAAACCTATATAGGTAAATGGTGCTTAAGATCAAATAGCTATGGTCCGATTGAATATTGTAATTTGTTGCCCACCGAGTCATATAAACCTGTTTAAATATTTATATTTTGGTTTATTAGATTGATTAGAATGTGTCATGTTATAGACAGATAGAGTTTAGACAACTGTTTCAGAAACCGGCCGTTAGCCGCGCGGCTAGTTAAATTGTTTAACACACAAAGCCCTCACACTGGTATAATCATAGCCACACTGCTGTATTTAAATATTGAAAACTTAATCTTCTGCCTTGAGTATCGATTCCAAAGGATTAGGGCCTTTTCTTCTTGGATTGGGAGGTATTTTTGTAGATTCCGCTGAAAGGAAGTTTTTAAATAATTACATGTAAAATAACATGAAACTTATGTGGTAATGTATGGGATTAATTATCATGCTTTTGATCGAAGACGAAATTAATTTAACAAATTTTTAAGATAGATAAATCGTCCATTATTTTTGAATGCTGTTATTCTTTGTTTAATAAGTATAATATTTTTTATATAATATATTTTATTTATTTTTTATATAAATCATGTAAAATATATTATATAGATGATATGAAATAAAGATACATGTGTGGAATGTTAATTTCGCTACATATGATCAATTCTAACGGTTTTAACAGTTTGACTGTTCACTTAAAATTATCATTTTGAATAGTTTCTACTGGTCTTTATCAAAAGCTCATAAATATCCAAATATAGGACCTGTAATTCACATTTGAATTATGTTATATTTAGGAGTTTTATTAAATACATGTAATGTTTATAAGAACTAGCTGGTCTCGTGCGGCTGCATCTGCATGAATCCGTATATCTTGCGTGACATTTTTTCGAAATTGTACACCCCTAAATTAAATAGCGTGAAAATATTGCCTATAGCGTGTTGTAAGTGTAGGGCTTTTTAATAAAAAAATATTTATTCAAAAATATGCTGTGATTGCTGATATTTTACGCCACGAAGTAGTGTGTGTTTACGCTTCATTATATTAAAGTGTAGATTATCTAATATAATAAAGCGTAAACACACACTTCTTTGTTGCCTAAGATGTCAGCAATTACAGCACATTTTTGAATAGTTCTTTTTTTAATAAAAATCCCCACACTTACGTCACGCTTTAGGCTGTATATTTTCACGTCATTAAACTTAGGAATAAATATTTTGGATAAAAACCCTAATGTGGGAAAGAGATCATAAGTTGCTGCATAAGGAAAAAAGATTGCCATGGTTTGTCATCACGTCTTGTCATTTTGACATTTGCAATTGATAATTTGACAAATGTAAACAATAAAATAAAGATTTTATAATTTTACGCGGATGAAGCCGCACGCGAACAGCTAATATAGTTATATATATTATATTAGTATAAATATAGTATGGATGAGTATTTTCTTACTCGAATGTCCTTGAGAAGCTTGTAGTACTTCCAAGCAGGCCATCCATTCTGTGATGCTAATTTTAGTGTCATGGTTCACGTCGCAATATCTCGGCAATTTCCTTCCACATCTCCTCAATTGTTCCACATTTGATATAAGTTGATGGAATGCTTTCCATTCTCGTCTCTCCAGCGCTTTATTCTTGTCCTTGTCTAACATCACAAACGTCCATGTAGCTGCTTGCTCTTCTTTCGATGCGCCCCATTTTACCATATCACTGAAAATTTTATTTAATTGCTAATTTTGTAACATATTCATTATAAACGTGTTTTTAATAAAAACACATTGTTATACATACCCGGGTCCTGTGCCGTTACTACTAGCTGTCATTTTCGTGATAAAGAAATTCGTGAGATCGCGTAAAAAAATCGACTTCATCGGCTCTGGGCATCCTGAAAATATTTACCCGTGTTAATAAGAGTGAAACAGGTTGATCTAAATAATGAACGAAAGATGGCTGGTTAATTAATTTTGAAGCCATTATAAAATAATCTAGCAATCTAGTCCAAATCCTAAATGACGAAAGGCCTTTGCCAATTGCTAACAATTACCGTCAACATGGTAACTTCTTTGCTGCTATTAGGTAGTAGTTTTTGTCCCTTTCTCTTATGACAATTGATACCAATTTATTCACCCCCTAAATTAGCGTGGAAATATATAGCCTATAATGTGCCGCGAGTATAGGGCTTTTTATTAAAAATGAATGATTCCTAAATATAATGTGATTGTTGACACCATATATAACAAACAACTGTTTGTTTACTTTTATTACATTAGTATAGAAATATAGATAGATATATGTAGATAACGTCGGTGGCTTAGGGGTTTGAGCACTTGACTTGCAATCCACAGATCGGGTTCGTATCCCGCCATGTACCTGAGTTTTGATTTTTCGAATTTCATATGTATATAATTTACCCGACGTTGTTACATCGTGATGTCTGCACATATCGGTGAAGAAATTCAAAGATATGTGTGAAGCCAACCAACCTGCAGTGGGACTGTGTGGTTCACAATACCTACTTACCAATTACTTAGGGTACGCTAAGTGGGGAAGTATAGTGAGCATAGATACCTCTCATTGGACTTGCATGTTGTGGCGCGGAATCGCAGTCTGGTTTGCGATCTTTAACTGATGAACCAGGTATTGGTTTGCCGGTGTCTTGATGTACGCACCAACAGTAGCCAGTGGAGCGATAGCACTGTGCGCGAGCGTACCTACCGTCACCGGTACACTCCGGCACGTAAAGCACAGCACTGCCGTTTTTCTATACAAAATTGTACATAACACTCATTAAACGACAATAAATCAAAAATGTCTACATAACCATTGAACGAACTAAATAACAATACATATAAAAGTGCAGTCGCTCAGCAATACAATAGCGTTGCGTGTTAGTAATCGCATGAGCAATGGTAATAAAAGCGAAAACATAAAATTAATAGAAATGGTAGAAATTAGTAGGAATTGGTAGAAATCAAAGTGAGCAACCGAACCTGTTCTTCCAATACCGCTTGTCGATCAGTCAAACAGTCGTTGGCCTCGTCTTCACGTCGGGACTCCGAATCGGAACCATCAGGTGCGAAAGAATTTTTCATAATTCCTGGCAACACTGTAGAGAACATAGGAGAAAAACATTGTTATTTATTTTACTAAGCTTAACCAATTAAAATAATGCTTGCTTATATCTGAAGAAAATCAAACAAGTATAGTCAAGCAACCCGCACTAAGCCAGCGTGCTATGGTCTAGTATGGTCTAGTTCACCCTTAACTAAGGCTATGGTAGAACCACTGTGAGGATATATACGAGTTAAGGGTGATACTGAGATAATACATTGACCAAAAATATGTGGTAAAGTAGGATAAAGTGGCAATAAACCCTGGTTCACACTTGTCCAGTATAATTGGACAGTAGCGCTCAATAACTGGACTGCTTTTCAATGACATAATATAAACACGAAGTCCAGTCCATACAATGCACGTCTAGATTACACTTCTGTCTAACTTTACTGGCCAAGTGTGAACTAGGCATTCATGAAATTGCGTGCTAATGACAGTTATATTGTCTGTGGAACGCATGCTCTATGGTTCTCTATGCACGTACCATAAAGCTGTGATACTCTATGGTTAGTGTACCTGAGCTGGGGTCCGGCGGTAGTTCCTCTTCGTTGTAATCGCCCTCAGGGTCCGGCCCGCTGTCGTCGTCTGCATTCAACGACATGAAGAAACGGAGAGAGACTATATATTATTATTATGTTTGCGCATACATTTGGATTGTGTAATTATAAAGTTTTATTATTAACCTTTAAATGCATAAAATGTCTATAGATACTTATAAAATCAATAGATTTTTGTTTGACTCAAACATCGTAATAAATACCTAAATGGATGTTTAGTTCGGAGTAACCACAAGTTGGTGACCGCAGTATAACGTAGTTTCTTATCTTTTGTAGCCACTTATTTGTCATACTTTACATTCCAGCATAAACTAGTGTAATATGTATTTTTATCTATATGAAAAAATGAATGTTTTTGTTTGTGCTCCGAGCAAAAGCACATTATCAAATTGTTATGAAATCGAATTAAGATATCGATTAAAAACATTATTTTATATACTAAAACGTTGACCTATAAAGCCGTTACATACGCTATCATTGTAGTCTACTGTAAGGTAACTTAGTGACCATTCAGCGACTCTGGGTGCTACAGATTATCTATAGTAACTTAGTTATGTGCAAGTTTAATGTTTACCTATTTTCGGTATCGCTATAAAGACTAATTTATGAAATATTAGCTTTCGCCCGCCACTCCGATCGTGTGGAATTTTAAAAAAAACAAAAGCAAGTAGCCTATGTGTTCTTCCACACATTCTCTACATCTATGACAAATTTCATCGAGATCACTTGAGCCGTTTAGGCTCCAAATTCAAATAAATTTCCATCTATTATCTAAACTTTTGCATTTATAATATTAGTAAGTTCTTCATAACGTTCAGATAGTATAATGGTACTCACAATCCGGTGCAGGTGGATCAGGGTTGGCGAGGAGACAGGATGACCATTCTGCACGAGCGATTTCTCCGTCACCATCCCCGTCGCAACCTCGCGCCCATGCGCGTGCGCAACGCTTCGGTTTTACCACCTGCAATATTACAATATTCAATGGTTACATCTGTAACGTAACAAAAACATTGTTAAATTATCAACACGTTAATTGATATCATATATTAGTATACGCATAGTAAAAACAATGGATAAAGGAATAAACATAGCTAAACAGAATTTCAAAAGTTTTATTAGGACATTTCATTTAATCAATTCCTACATATCGTTTATCAATTGGTATCAAGGACCAAACTTCAATAGCGCATTAGAATTCCAATGAGGGTATTTAATATGATGCCAATGTTTCATACAGTTATCGTAAACTGTGAATGTATTTTTTTAAAGAAATGTTTCTTTAAATAAATTAAAGTACAAATCTTGATGAAATATATCGCGATTTTGCTCACGAAAATACTAGTAAAAATTTAAAGGGCTACAATTCTTCCATACACCATTTTTATGTAAGTCTTATAGTTTAGGCTACGTAAGCAAAGAAAGCAAAAAAGACCACAAATTTCGTCGCGCGATTTTGAGCTAAACTATTTAACTACGCCGTAGTCTTTGACTCCAATAAAAAAGAATTTTCAAAATCGGTCCACCAGAGCCGGAGCTATTGCGTAACACACATAAAGAAAAAAAAACATACAGACGACTTGAATACCTCCTTCTTTTGGGAAGTCGGTCAAAAATACAAGTTTACATCCATTTTAAATCGAAGCCTTAAAGATAAAACACTAAATTTTAAATAGACTCTAAATAAAAAACAAACCTTTTTAATCAGTCGACGTAAACCCCTGTATTCGGACTTCTGCAAGGTTCCGCTCCTGTCGCGGTCGAGTTCTCGAAACTTCCATTCAGCGACAGCTCTCGCCTCCAACGATTCACTTCCGGTTTCCGCACGCACTCTCTCATATTCACCACTGAATATCTTTATCAGGTTACCATTAAATTGTACGCGGTCGATCCTGGTGCAACCTAGGCAGATATTAAAAACAGTTATTGCTCGTGCTTTATAACAAATAAGAATAAAAAAAAAAAATTTAACTACGAATGTTACTTATCTGCGGCAATGTACGCGCGCTATCGTCAACTAATGTAAATTGAACTCAATAAATCAAACGGGCAATAAGTAAAAACGCAATTGTCAATCGGAACCCAGACGAGATAATAAATTGCATAAATAAAAAATGTCTGATGTAATAAGTGCGCTGCATACTGTCTTGACGGTTTTTTACTAGATGTAGTGCAGACTTGTTTTCTCCCAGGAAGTCGTTCAGTATATTCTTTAATTTATGTTCTTATTTAATATAATAAATAGATGAACATCTTGTCGCCGCCATCTATACTAATATTATAAAGAGGAAAGATTTGTATTTTTGTATGTATTGAAATAACTCAAAAACTACTGGGCCGATTTTAACCGTTCTTTCACCGTTAGAAAGGTAATTTATCTGTGAGTAACATAGGCTATATTTTCTATATATATCCTATATATATCCACGCTACATATATATCCACGCGGGCGAAGTCGCGAGCAACAGCTAGTAACATTATATATTGCACATAACTTGCAGAAATTAAATCGTACATTACTTTGATTTCTGATTCGAATAATTTTGTTCAAAATTATGCATAAATTAAACATTGATCTATAAACACACACGACAGGACTATATGAATAATAAAAAGATATATATTTGTTTACCTTTGTATCTTAAACATACTTTTATATAGTGCTTAAAAATACTAACTTCTTAGTATTATGTTAATTACAAAAAACAAGGCTTAACTCACGTGAACAATTCGGTATATGCACCGACAGTTTCGAACCTGTTGTATAGTATAATGACTCACGAAAGTTTTAATAAGTTAATTCTTAGTATTATTTAATAGTATGTAACTATTCACTATAGCACAAAATTTATATAGGCGTGAGCTGATGTATCTATACGGTAAAAGTGAACACGAGTCGAAATCTAACTAAATCTTTTACAGAATTCACAACAATGGAAACATCGCCAAATTATAAATGTATTTTCGATAACACTTCCTTAAATATTTCAAATAGATTAAAGTAAGATATTGTCTTTACAATACATTGTTTAGAGATATTGAAAAATCATCGTTCGACAAATATTTTTTGACTACAATAGATAGGAACAATTAGTTCTAACACGAGTTCCCCTCAATATGTAAAATAGTGTTCGTAAAATATATTCATGTTAGAAGAACTTACTTCTTTTGTTACGTTGACCCCGAACCGAGGAGCGCCGCCTCGTGTGAGATTTACCTGCGAAAAATAAGACGTAAAAAGTCCGGTCTGTTTGTGGAACCGTCAGGAAAGCGACGGCGACGCACTGCATACTATACGAGTACATAAAACATAAAGGACCTTTTAAGCTTTTGCGCACGCGTCTGCATTTACATCATTCGCTGAAGGTCAATAAAGAATAAATGCGCATTAAAATGTATCAAGGACAATAAATTAAGTGAACAAATAAAAATGAACGACTCAGGTCCTACAATGGATAATTGAAATGGTTTAAGAACTAAAGCACAGTTGACACTAACATGTAATATATTAATATTACAAGTTATGATTTTAACTAAGCTATAATTAATTATCTTTTTAATGCAGGCCTTTTATTGCCTCAGGGCTTTGGTCCGAACTCCGAACCTATGCAAATCGGTGATGGTAACTCGTTGCTTGGAGATTCGCTGATTTTCATTTGCTAAACAATAGAATGTCTATATCTTCCATATATACAAAGTTGGAGATAAGAAGGTACCGGTACCTATCGTAAAGGTCTTACGACGGTCGTAAGATTAATTAAAATACCTACTTCCATATTGTTTACAATAACAATGATTATTTATTGAGTTCTTATTCTAGAATATACTAAGAAATTTATAATTATGTTTTTTTTTTATTCCTATAGAGTGGAGGTTTTTATTGAAGTTATTTGGTAATATGTTTGCGTGACTCCTTGTGCAATTTATTTCCATGGTTTATTTATAAGTGTAGTAAGCGGTGTCGCGGACTCAGTCACGGGCGACAGTTGGTTATGATAGCTGGGCACTTAAATCAACACATATCTAGGAACCCGAGCTGGAATGTTTTAGCGAGATATCTCTAAGGTACGACACTACGACACGCAATAAATCTTTACTCGCAGCTTATTATTATCGGAATTGATAAATCGTTAGCAAGGGGCGGGCAACGTGACTCCTTTCGTTCACCACATGCAAATTAAAATGTTCTTCGCCAAGGGCCAAACGAGCTTGAATAAACACATTAATTTTAATGGCTTGCGACTTATTTTCTTTTCTTCATTTATCATCTAATAATTGTGAATTTGTTTAGTGTTGTTATATGCTAGTGTGTTTTGCTTATAGATAAATGTTATGTAAACAATGCGTTTAAAACTCTTACACGAATGTATTAAAATCGAAAATAAATCTCCAATAATTTATCTGGGACCTACAACGTAATAAAAAATACTATTTAATCGCTATATACCGACTGTAAAGGACTAATTAATGTCCTTTGGTTTGTTTATTAAGGCAATTGCTCATGTTAATTACTTTGTGCGCTTTGACTTATGCAAATTTAAACATTGCAGATATCGTAACTAAAATTTATAGATATACCACCTAGGTTTGATTGCGTTCATTTTGACCCTTTTAGTCAAATTTCGTATATTTGTAACAGTGCGGTCCAATCGGTTAAACATGCAAATGGTTAAAAATGCTACCTCAGACAAGCAACAATGATTCGAGATCGATTATTAGGTGTGGCTGTTAGTATAATGGTATTATAATAGTTCATCTTAGACATAGTGTAATTTGATGCAAGCCGCATGGTTACTGTATCCTAAAGGGCGGGGGAATGTAAGGAGTGAGGGGAGCAGTCTACTCAACCGGTCTAGTGATGTGACCTTTGGTGAAAACATAAAAACCGATAAACAAAAAAATATCGACAATTACAAATGATCGGTGTTGATGATGACAAGTTAAAAAAATTAACCATTTTGATATAAGGTAACATATCATAACAAAATAAGAATAATAAAATATCTATCCAGCAAAGTGTAATTTTGTAAAGTCGTTTAACCAATGAATAGAATTACAAATGGATAGTATAAAAAAGGAATAAGCAGAATTTAAGCGACCATACTGAAGTCCGACTGAAGTTTTAATAAAAATTATTTTAAGAAAAAAAAAATATTAACTGCTTAATCCAACCGGCCAGTATACCTTGTTGTTTTTATTTGACCTAATTACAGTTTAATAAATACGAGATACGCAGCATAACATTTTTATTACAAAGGATATTTCCTATTGATGAATTCCTAAATGAAAAATACGTTATTCGGATTCGACTCGATGAGTAATAGGTCTAAGATATGTGCTGTCGCTGCTTATTTATCAGATTTCAATCTAAGACTGTTTGAAGATCGTATCACTTACTTTACGAGAACTGTGCTAGTTAAATCGAAAATATTGGTTTCAATAAGTCCTTACTATTATAGATATTGTAGACCTAAGCTAAGTGCTCAGTTTTAAAAAGTTTGACATGGGTAATAAATTGCATGATTTACTAGCATAAATGGTTTTAATATAATAAAATTGAGTTATATAAAATAATTATAAGCGTTAGGCGCAATACGGCGCTTTGCTGATTGAATGTGGTTTCCAAGAAGTCCTGATTTAATTTGTTGAAATGAATTAAAAACGCAGGCGATGTTATACTTTGACGGCAACTTTAAGGAAAAGATAAAATCTCTAAATGTGTCGTTTTAACATTAATTTAATTCAGATATAATTTTATTACGTCTCTTCCAAAACCAATTTAAATAATCTTGGAATGAATTTAACGTCTCTACCATTTTATACGGTTAGTGCAATAGCAAAAGATTTATATTTCATGTTGAAAATGCGAAATCTTAAAATAAAAATTAAATGAAGCATGTGCTTTCCAAAGTCCAACCGAAACCGAAACGATATAAGCATTTGTAAATAATTACATTTACGTATTTATCTCTACAATAACTATAAGAATATAATATCAATAATAAAGATAACAAGAAAATAATCGTTAACATAAAACTATTATAGGTTATTCGAAAAAGATTTCGAAACACGAGCGTTCCAATTTCGTTGCCGAAAAACGATCCGCGTAACCTGTAACTCTGCCTTAACAAGATGATTATGTGGCACAAGCAGGTACCTAAGCTAAATATAAAACATCAAAGGTGCAGCGAACTATCCTGACAACGCTATTAAATGGTGTCTGGGTGGTTTTTTTTTCTATCGCCTCTCGACACGGCGGGTACGCTTCGCGTTGTTACATAGACAAAAAACTGGACACCATTGTGATCCGGCGTCGAGCTGTCTGACTCCTACGATCCGCTGTTTCCGAGAAAGTCAACCAGACACACCATAGCACACGAATGCGTTCTAAAACAGATTCACGCGCGCGTCATCTAAGCTGGTTTTAACATCATTTTTAACGCCATGAATTGAGAGAACGGATTACATTTTGTTCAAAGTTAAATCACTTAGCTAGGTTATAAGATTAGTGTGCTCGTTTATGTATGGTGTTGAAATATTAATATATGTACATGTTCATATAATAATCGGTTAGTAACTATTATTTAGTTCTATAGTTTTAAATTTTTACTATTAAAAGCAAATCTGTTACCTTATATCAATCGTACTGTCATACTTCATACTAATATTATAAATGCGAAAGTTTAGATGGATGGATGGATGTTTGTTAGAGTTTGTAGCCTAGACTGCTGAACGGATTTCGATGACATTTGGTATAGATGTAGAGGATAGTCTGGAAGACCACAAAGGATCCATAACAAAATATATTTTATACGAATTTATATAATTACTGAATTGATATGTAAGTTTATAAAATAGACAAGCAGCAAAGCTAAGGAATGTTCTACTTCAATGGAATACGAAAGTATCGTAGACAATAAAAAAACATGAGACGAACATTCCGAGAACAATTGTTTATGGCGTTATTTCATATTGCACTTAGGTGCGTATGGATTTCATTATTATCCACATTTATTATGGATGCACCTCAGAGCCGGCGAGCCTCTATTAGGAATTCAAAGCGGGAAACATTTACAATATTCAACGGTAGACAATAAAATTAACTTTAATAAGCGTTTGTCGATTTAATACTAAATATATTTACTTAACATAGGTTCAGACTTTTTTTTTAAATTAATTCGCCACAGATGAACATTCAAATCTTTTTATTATTGTACAAATAGCTAAATAATATTTTTGTATGATTACAATGTAAAGTGAATGGCATAGTTTATTTATGATAGTAATCGAATTGCGGGTTCGAATCCAGTAGCTGCGGTACAATAAAAGTATTTATCTTATACTAATATTATAAATGCGAAAGTTTAGATGGATGGATGGATGTTTGTTAGAGTTTGTAGCCTAAACTGCACAACAGATCTCGATAAAATTTGGTATAGATGTAGAAAATAGTCTGGAAGAACACATAGGCACTTTTTTTATTTCCACGCAAACGGAGTCGGGGGCGAAACCTAGTTTTTATTAATTTTAAACACTAATGGTTTTAAATTGATCTATTGCAGTTCTCTAAATATATCGTGTATCGTTATTAAAAAGTGAAACCTAATTAGTAATTATGATTTGTATATTACCAAGTGCATGACAACAGAAATGATTATAAACCGTCTTACGTCCACAACACGCATATTTCGTTTGACATTCATGAATTAATTCAGTTATTACAATTCGACGAATTTATTTCGCCTATCTTTTTACCGCCTTTTTATAGAATTTTGGGATTAATATTTCTTCACGATTTTTATTCTTTAGAGAGATTAATTGTGTGATGACGTAGCTCTTATCAAGTTCTTAAAAGCGAATTGATTGTAGTAACATTGAAGGCGTCTGTACCGCATTAAACGGCTATGCGTGTCAGACAGTTAATTGCGGTCGTTTGCGAATCTCAAAAAGAAGATAATCTTTGTCCTTTTATAGAATACAACGTTCTGTCTTTAGAAACGGAAAGCTGCCACTTCGAGACGTTAATTCGATTTTAATCCGATTATATCTTAAGGCTTGCTTAGATGGTTTCAAATTGCGTGCTATATTCGAATAAGTGTTTTTTGTAAGGATCAATTTTACTTTCGACTTTTCGGTATGACAATTTTTTTAACAAAATACTGATATTTAACATAATTACTTTTACAATCGTTACTTGATTTCTTTTTCATCGTCACCGAACACTAAAAAACTTGGTCTATTAGTAATTCTTCGGAGTATTATGAGTAAATTGGATCGACGTTCCCCTTAAGAAATGAGTGCAAAATCGAATCGTGTTTCGATAGATTAGTCACTCCAGTTTTTACCTGAGTTTATTTTCGAAACGAAAAAAAAATTAAACACCGCTGCGTAGTATAAAACAAATTCAACTCGCTAGGTTTGCCTGTCTGGCAAGTTGACTGATAAACTAAAAACTACATGAATAGATTTTATTACATTATAAGATCTCTAATTTTAAAAGAAATTAAGGAGTAAGATAAGCGTGGTATGAGCATGTTACGCGGAGGGAAAAATCGCATGTGATAAGGTGAACTGTAGTTATGAGTGTGGGGGTACGGTGGAAGTATACCTAGAAAGAGATGGATGTATTGCGTGAAAGGTGACATGATCAAGAAGGGAGCGACGACTGAGATGACGGAAGGTAAATTACCTGGAGGACGAAAACCTGGTGCGCCGGCCCTATGGAAGTAGGATAGGAACGGGAAGATGCTAATGACAAAATCTCCTATTTTTAACTAGCTGAACCCAGCATGCGTAGCAGTATCCAATAATCGTTGTAATAATAATATCAAAGCAATCAAAAGAGTTCGATGTAACCGAAAAATATTTAGTTAGTTACTTTTCGGACCATATAGAGGACAAACGTTCAAACATACATTTCTACATATAGGTATATATTGCAACTAACCGGGACGACTCCGCACTGCACTAGAAGCCTTTCCTTAATAACTGAACATTAAATAAAATCAGATTCTGGTATTTTTATACGATCGTTGTGATTCAACTACAATTCTAGAATGCGGCACATCCTGTTTGAGGGGCGCGCGAGACAAAACTAACACGATGTTCTAAGACCAATTAAAATTTTAGTACTGCAATAACTTTTTATGTAATTTCGATGTGGCATTATATTCGAAGATAGGTTGTAAATTTTAAATGATAAAATCTAACGGAGTTTATATTTTATTTTATCTATTGCGAACAAGAGTGTGTAAGACCGGATCTGTGTGTTTCGTAATGTTAGATTTAACTTGACTTTTGTAAGGACGAAGGTTCATGTTTATTGAACAGCTCGCAATTCGGAAAACATATAGTGATCTCTTTCTGGATCTATAAAAAGAACTGAGATAACTGCAAGTTGTTGTCTAGATGTTTCGGTAGTGGAAATCCAGAGCAATATTGAAGTTGACTCATTTCGTTGTAACGTCTGGTGCCCGACTTCCTTCTCGTTTCCGTCCGTGATTATTGCCCAATTCGTCATAGACGAACACACGACATAACAACATATGTTTCGCATGGTTGTCATAGATAAAAAAAAACCAAAGCTAGACAAGATTAAATCAGCGGCGATCAATTCCGGATAACTTGTGTGGCACATACAAAGAGTAGACTGGTAGTGTGCCTAGATTAGGCGTACTTAAACATATTACGTACTTCATGGTTATTACGTTTATAGTAATAACAATGATATTTATTTTACGAGTGGCTTTGGATTTTCAAACTGTGTTCCGAATTTATCAGCGTGTTGCAGACGAAATAGGCTAAGTCTGAACACATTGTATATAAATGACTCACTTGACATGAACATATAATACTTTGACTCAGTTTTTCAGGCGTATGTAGGTTGTCGTAAGGGTTTGTGTAAACAAAGACAGTCGGAGATTGTTAGTGCAAGCTGAATTCGAAAGAATATCCTAATACTGGTATACTTTAAGTTTATTTTCGTATGCACAAATGTTTGCATTATCTTAAGCGTGGTGCACGTGTATAAGTAATCTTTAGACGAATGCAATGTTGTTCGTTGTAATCTGAGATGTCACCCATGAGGACAATAATATAGTATCACAATACGTCGCATCATCCCGTTTGCATCAATGTCGTTTAATAAGATAATAGGTACCTGTCTAGTAAACAAGTCGGGATTGGAGTCTTCCGCCTTCGTAAGCCCCTGACCGTTTTATATCTTGCTTACAAACTTAATATTTTGAAAGTGAAATTAAAATAAAATGATTGTTTAATCAAAACATAAAAAAGTATTGTAAAATAATAATATCTGTCATGATCATCGTCAAATGTTTTCATACAATATAGACAGAATGTTTTTTTAAAGTGATAAATTTTCTATAAATTTTCTTAGTTTAAGCAATTTATTTCAACTAACAAAGATGCAGTTGTAATTAGTTACTGCCAAGACGATGCGTAGAAAATAAACACATAAATGAAGATGCTGAGCTATAAAGAAGCGAGGTCTTGCATCTTTTAGTTAAAATAGACAGAGATAGACAGATAGATTGCAGAAAGCCAGATAGATGGATACTAATCTTTTATACTTTAAGAATATAACGTTTTTTGTAAAAAAAAGTATCTACGTCTTCTATCAATTTTTACAGCTTTCATCATTCTTTGACGAAGCAATGTTTTTAATAATCTTACAACAAAATATATCTATACTATCTATATTAATGTAGACGTAGAGTTTATAAGTGTTGGAAATAATTAACTATTAAAGATTAATCATCAAAACTCTTTAGCTCTGCTTAATATCACAACCAATCGAGTATCTTTACTTTTCCAGGAAACATTGTACAGAGATTTTGTTAACGCTCTACTAATAACAAACAGATTCTACATTTTTACGAGAATATCTATATACTAGAGAAGTTTTGAATTTTGCAGTAATTAAGTAGTATGCGATATTACAATTGTATGATTTTATATGTGCTAATTCTTTTCCTTTGCAATGTTCATCACGAAAACTCCGAATAGATTATATTAATCGTACTATAGGTATACGTTGTTCTGAGAGCGCAAGCAGCGTAATGTAAACTACAGCTTTCATCTGCTCCAATGTTTACCAACTATCCCGAAACCGTTATTTACAATACCACGTTAAATGGAACAGATGTTCAATATATTAGGTGAGGTTTAGGTTATTTTATAAATTCTTAACATTTGATCAAATTCATTAGGAAATGTAAAGTGCATAATCAAAAGGATTTTACATGATATTTAGCGTGGTTTTTACTATTTTGGATTAGAAATTTAATGCTTCCAAAAATCAAGGATAGAATATTTAACTTTATATGTAATTTTCCTCAAAACGTCTAAATTTAACAAAGTAGACAAGATCCTTAACAACACAAATGAAATGTAAATAGAAATCTTAGCAAATATCTCACGCTGAAAACATTGTTTGTCGAAGCGACTGTTGATTTTAAAAAATAACCTTATTGCAATTAGCTAAGGTACACAGTCGCGCTGTATTGTTTCCATCTGCGGACTACATTTTCAATTAAAGCAATTAACATACAAGTGATATCGTGTGCATCTTGCAAACAAGTCAGCTCGCGCGGCAAAGTAAATCAGTGAAGGAATTACGTATAGTGATCGCATCGCAGGGCCCATCAAAATTACTCACCGGTTCTTGTGCAGTCTGGCCTGCCGTTTCTGATAGCCGTATCGGGGAGAGGCTTTCCCTCAGGAGTGACACACCAGCAGCCCGCGGCCGCGCCGGCGGCCGCACACTGCACCGACGCGTAGGTGCCGTCGGCGCGGCAGCGAGGCACGAACGCAGCTCTGCGCCCGCCTTGAGCGCTTAACGCGTACCGCTGCACTATCAGACATGTTGACTGCCCTGTTACAATACAAAATCACTATAACGACATTATACGATCAAAGAATCTATGTAATCAGTATGAAATCTATGTATCATTTTGTAACATCCCGAAATATCCCCCGTTGTTTTTCCTTTAAAAAATCATGTGCGAAAATTGTTGAAATTATTGATCCTCATATTATTTGATTTTGATAAAAATCCTTAGTATCTAGTCCTCTATATTTTTAAAACGGTCACCATACGTATTTCATACATTTTAATAACATAGTAATGAATTGCTTCGCAGCTTCATTGCAAAACAAATTTACCACACTTTTGCTTCGAAGCAAAACTTGTCCCGTGTAACAAGACACGCGTAATAATTTTATTTCACAACGAATAACACGCTTATTAATAAATCTAATGAATTATAAATAATACGTATTTAGAACAAATGTGGATTAAACTAATCATAGGGACAAGAGGATAATATTTATGCACCTATGTCCTTTACATTGTATCCTGTAGATTAAACAGGATTATGAAGACATCAAAGAAGGCACACGTCAAGAAGACAACAAATTTGAAAACTCATACGGTTTGTAGTATTACGACTAGGTATACCAATAATGCGCACCGACTATTCCCCAAGAACACTTTGGTATCTTCAGCCATAGTGATTAAAGGATTGATTCATTATTTATTAGATTTACTAGATAAGGTTGAAAAGTCCACAGGGTGCAAAATAAATATGGCTATTGATTTGTGTTTCGTTTCAGATGAACTGATAACGAATCTTGTTATGTTCGACGTCATCGGTACCAACTCGTCTTTAGTCACCATATATGGATCACGTCGTATAAGGTGACTATAAGTATCGAATGGCCGCAGGTTCTATTAATTATCAAGTAAACTTTTTATAGGTTTCCAACCTTTTTCTAAAAAAAAAATGGTTCTGTTTACATGTAAATCCATAATAAATAGGTTTTCAAAGATAATGAGCTCGAAGCTGTTACGTTATTTCGAATGAAAAATAAGTCTTGTTATCTACATGTTAAATATAGAATTTTGTATATATAATAATAAAGATAATTTAATGTGCTTTAATTAATTAAGTTATCAAAAATCATTACTTAAAAATTCAAAGTAACTATAAAATTACAATAAAGTAGTTTTAATGAAAAAATACAAATTAGTAAATGAGATGATTTTTTTAATCTATACTAATGTTATAATGAGGAAAACTTTGTATTTTTGTATGTATTGAAATTAACTCATAAACTACTGGGCCAATTTCTTTCACCGTCAGAAAGGTAATTTATCTGTGAGTAACATAGGCTATATTTTTTTTATTTCACACGGACGAAGTAGCGTGCAACGGCTAGTGATTAATATTAATTAAAATTGTTTTTACAATTAGACAATGAACTTAGCTTTTGTAACACACATACATCTATTTCTTTCTAAAAACATGAGCTATTTCTGTACCGTTAACTCATTTCTGTTGACATAATAAACAACATAGGTGGTTCACAATGCATTAGTTGTAGAGATACCAAATACAAAGCGCCATTCATTGATTAGATAAAACAGGTTAAAACTTCCTATTCCTTAGAGTAGAGCATAGACATGTACAAGGTTAAGAACAAGACAAATAAAGTTATTCAAGAAATTCAGGTCAACTTCATAGTGTATATGAGACTAGATAAAAACTAAACAACTATTATGCATATTAACATGATTGTAATGGTTATGTGACAGGTTGTGAACTTTGTCAGTATAGACAAAGGAACCGTTAATAAACTGTTTAAAATTATTTCACACTAGCTTTCGCCCGCAACTCCGTCCTCGTGGGATTTAAAAACAAAAGTAAGTCTTCCAGACTGTTCTCTATGTCGGTGCCAAATTTCATTGAAATCCGTTCAGACGTTTAGGCTACAAACTCTAACAACCCTACATGAGTGGTATAATGATAGATGATGATGCATTAGGTTATTATACCGTAAAACGAACTAGAAATTATTGTCCATCGATAAATGTATATAGGCACTGTCTACATCGCTTGTTCTATTTGATTTGTTCTTACTTTTTCAACGAACAGTAATTAAAAAAGATTAAGATATTAAAGGACACTACTCACCAACACATGGTCCTTTATGTGCGACGGATATCGGTTCGCCCGAGCATTGGGCTTTCAACAGGTGACATTTGGTAGGATAGTTCCGACCGTCAGTACCGCACACCGGCTGCTGTGAGCTTCCGGTGTTAGTTTCGCAAGACGCGAATCGGGTTGCACATGTCACGCTGTTTTGTGTATTCTGCTTAAAGAAATATTACCATTATTTGACATTTAAAAATTCACTTATATGCATAATGTTTGTTCTGTTTCTACGTTAATTCTAACGGTTTTGTTTCCTCTGTTTTATAAACAACAGTCGCATTATTAAATACGAGCAGTTAATTAGTCCAGCTATTGTACCACATCATGAAAGTGTAGTAGTAATACTTAGTCCTAGTTTCATAGCTCAATAAAACCCAAGAAATCGACTCCGGCGCCAGCAGTAATGAAATTGCTAATTATAATTTTACTACTGTTTTAATAAACGACGATGCAGAGCAACCTGCTGCTGAGTATCGACAAATATATCGTATAGACAACAAAAGAAAAAAAAAAGGATTATGTATTAAGTTTGCGGTATTACACGCAGAAGCGATACAAACGGAGAAATAAACTGAATAGCGAACGCTATCTACCTTTCACCGACTACACTACTGTGTTTTTACGTAAGTTTTTGGTATATTCTAAAACATTCGTTTGAATGGATTATGATTTTTATAGTTTTACATAGTTAAACACTAACAAGTCTCATATTAAGTAGATTAAAGCAAAGTGCCAAGCGATACACCTGACTTTATCTAACGAAACGCAGAAGTATAAGGATTGCTGTGTTCCGATTCTCATCATCCTGTCTTATGAACGTTGCCGACAACCTTAGTGTAAGTTTCCATTGACAAAATTCATGGTCATAAACTTACATTTATCTCAAGTTTCCAAACAGAAAAAGAGACGGATGTTTTGTATTTACATGTGTTTTTAAAGTAGTAAAACACGGTTATACGAAAGACTGTAATGAATCAAAATAATTGCAATATTTTTTATCCCAATCCGCCAAACGTACATTAATTTATAACTATCAGTCAATCGAACTTAACAATAGACGTCGAGAATATTGTAAGGCACTTATTATTTTTCCTTAAACAAATGTGGCCGTATTAATAAGACATTAAAATTCAGTCCGCGACAATGTCTCGGTGAAGGGATTGCTTGGTGACTTGGTGCCAATTTTCGTTTGGCAGCAACAGGCCTTGCTTCTATCACATAATATTCAAATTATTTTCATTACACTTTATTCAAAGTATGATACGAATAATCGCTTATCGGCTAATGATTAAAGCAATACTTTTCCTTATATGTATTTAAAAATAACAACGTATTCTTCGCCCATAAGTACTAACATTGTTAAGTAATTTCATATTAAAGAACATAGCTTTTTTATTAATTAAATCGATAAGCTAATATTTCATGATTTTGTCTTTGACGGAAAAAATTATCCTAGATAGATTAAATTCGAATTGGATTAACTGAATGCAAATAAAAAATTGTAACCTTGAAAATTGTTTAGATATACATGTAAACTTTATGGAACATTACTTAAGAAACGGCATTTTGCGACATTGAAGGGCATTCCCTACGTTGTACGTCCACTGAAGTTAAATGGAGAGAAGTAACAAACAGAAGAGTTTCGGAGACTGATAAATTTGATATTAATCCGTGTATAATTAGGTATCAAGACTCGATCGTGAATAATTGTTTTGATAGAAAGAAACACTTAAATATTCTATTCTCAAACAATCCCTGAAAGGGAATACAAACAAAATGGACGCGCGACGAAACGTTTCGTATAAATATAAATTTAAATAATATGGCCATTAATGTTCTTGGTTGCATTTCATCTATTTTTATAGTGATCTATTTGTGGTTACGTAATACGTTATTTATCTACCTATAATATAAGATGAATCCAACATGGATACCCATAGAACAGAATTGTAAATAAATTATTTTTCTTTTTGTCCCCTACGATGTCGTGTTTTAAAATTGTTTATGTGTGGGCAGATATTTCCTGTTTGGTCTGATTTATAGGTGCATCTTCTCGTCACTTTCTTTATACGTTTCGAGATTAAACGGCTGTTTCCGTTAACCGACTTCGATACGTAGGCGATTAATTCCCGGCTATTCTTTTGACATTATTAATCTATCAGATTCGATTAAAGAAAGTACAAAGGAGGGTGGATAGATAATTGTAAAAAAAAAACAATTTCGCATTCTGTAGCTGGGATGCACGCAAACTCACACAGCGTGCCTCTTCAGTAAACCAGTTTTGGCAACCGAACATCTTGGCGGATGTGACAAAAAGTGATACGAAAGTAACAATTCCCTAAATGCTCCAAGTCATAAAATGACACAGTAATTACTATGTAGAGTAATTATTACTATGCATTTTATCAACACAGAACCATTTATAGTGTATAGCAGTGCAATGGATTAAGGGATTTAGGACACTCATATTTTAACTGAATTACACTTTAAAGAAAATATTATAATAAAATGTACTTTAGTAATTAAACGAACATGACTTTTTTCCTATAGACATCTCGTCATGTGAACCGCTGTCATATTAAGTTAATAAAAACTAGATAGAAGTAGATGATAAATGAAATCAGAGCCTACGACAGAGCGAAATCATCAATCGACTTTGGTTTGGAATATTAGAAAAATTTAATACATGGGACCTTAAGTGACTATAGCAATAAAAAATACTTGCTGATTCTAAATAAAGCTTTACTGACTTTTACGTTTAATTAAAACCCAAAATTGGATTATAGGTATAGATAGATTACATTGCTAAATTAAAGGACTTTCAATTTTATATTAATTATTTTTGTCAGCAATTTATTACGTCTTGAAACGTTTTTTTCACGACAAACGATGGATGACACAAGTAATGATTATTTAGGTAATTGAGAAAAAAACGCTACGGCGAATTCAAATATAAAAACAGCAGGTACCAATAATTAAAAATCAACTCTAAAAATTTCCAAAATAAATTATAATAAGTAATACAAACAGCGAAAAAAATTGCAATTTATATTTAGCGATATTAAATCATAATGATTTCAGTTTAAAGTTTTTTTTTACTTGCTTCGTATTTGGTTATAAGGATAATGTATTAAATATGTGTACATAATAAAAGTTTATTCTTATATGTAATAATTCAGTAGAATTAATTGTAAAATTAAATTTATTTTGAATTTGAATGACAAATTAAGTAATAAACACAACAATCTTATTACAAAAAAAAAAAATTACCTTTATTTCAGTAGCGGCTCCAGTAACATAATAAATGAAATTAAAAATAAATAAATGAAACACTAATTCATATCTAGTCATAATGTACGTTAAGTTTTATTATTTTACAAAATATTAACTTAAATTATTTAAAATGTTTATTTACAAAACACGTTCACAAAGCAAAACAAAACTGCTATCAACAAAACTAGATGTTAAAAACTTTTTTAACAGCATATCGGCATTTTACTCGAGAACTCTAACAAACGTTTGTAATAAAAAGTTATAAAGTAATTTATAAATTGTCGCTGAGACGTTAGAAAGGAAACAACGTTATGAATCGAATAAAATACAATAAGGATTAGGTCCCGGTGCGGCACCGTGCCGGGTTGCCTTGCCACAAGCAAAAAGCGCACACGCACCCCGCCCACCGTACAGCTTTTTGTTCCGTCCGTCACTATGCAGTTTAAAATAGTGCTGTAGCCAGCTGTAGCTCTAGCGCAGTGTCTATAATGATGCATTCTATTGAATGATATTTTTTTTTCTGAAATAAAAAAAAACAACAACATGGAATTGTTGTAATATAAAACAAGTTCAATTTCTAGATTATTATTTTCTAAACAACAAATTTACTGTTGTGTTTATTTAAAGACATTTTATTACTGGCTTTCCTTATTTTAATAATTGGTCTTATCTCAGGTGAATATATTAATTTAATATTATTAAGAACAGTTGATTAAAACAGGGTTAAATTAATTTTGAAAGTTATTCGAATTAGTGTACACTTTCAATCTGTAATGATAGCTGCTACTGATAACCTTAATTTATCTGTGGTCAGCAGTCAACAACAATTTGTCCTTGACATCTGTCAACTTTCCTGACAGATGTCATGTCAAGTACCGCGCGCACTAGTCATGCACTCAACCAAAATCATGACCTGCAAATCAGCTCACGGTTCGTATGGGTGAAGCGGATCAATACTCCGGTTCAACTTAATTTGGACCAGCATGAAGATACGATTTGCGTGAGCTGCAAGTCACCGGACAGGTCGCGGCTCGTGGACCCTCATAGGGATAGTTCATCGCTTTGGGCTGTGAAATTAGCAGTTGTTGAGCCGTAGCTCAATGGTTCAGGACTGCGTGAGCTGATCTGCTGAACCGGTACAGAGTTGACTTACACACGTCTAGCTTGTACAAAACATAACCTATAGATTAGAAATTCTAAGTAAAATGTTTACAAACAAACAAACAAACACTTTCTTATCACAAAATAAAAATTAACAAGAAAGTATACTGACTTTTAAGGTAACACACAGGGTAGTTATGATTGGTCTATATAAAACTAATTATAACTATATCGTATTGGAATTTGCAATTAAATGTAAATGAAATTGTTGTCTTCTAGATATAGATGTTAATAACATATATTTCATAAATTACAGTCATGGATGGAAAGCGTTATAAAAATATGCAAGGAAAAAGTACCACGAGTAGATGCCTTGTGAGCAATGGGATTTTAGAATTTATATTTTGATAAGGTATGACTATAATATATCTATTACTGTTTGTATAAATCTGAAAACAAGAAATGAAGGTGATTTTATTTCGAATGTACGAAGCAAATATTTTATTTCATAAATCGTTTTATGCTTTTTTTTATTGCTGCCACTCAATTTTACAGTTTTCAATAAGAACTTTAGTTATGTTAGTTCCTTGAAGTATGGAAATATTAAATGGATGGTTGAAGTGTGTACTATTACTTATTATTTTTAATGTACGTTGTTATACATGTACAAAAAGTTCAGAAATCCGCACTGTAAGAACAACGAAATATAGAGTATTTTCCGGCCCCACAAGAAGTATTTGTATGCAAATCGATGATACATTAAAAGGTGCCTAACAAATTATTTTTAACTAGTTACAATACCAAATATAATTTAATATCATTACATACTACATTATTAAAGACTAGTGACCCACTCTAGCATCACTCGGGTGGTATAAGTCTATGGTAATAAACTATAAAATGACAATAATGGTATTGAAGTCATTCAGATAGATTTTTTCAATACAAGGTGTATTTTGGTTAATGATCAAATAACAAAGTAACAGTTGCACATAAAATGACCAATAAGTTAATGTAAAATAAACCTTATGCTTGTATAATTTTATTTTCCAGCAAGACACAAATCATGTTTCCTAAGACCGGACACAGGACCATGCAGAGCGGATTTAATACAATATTATTATGATGTGAAGCAAGGCAGATGTTTTCGGTTCTTCTGGGGCGGTTGTCAAGGCAACGGCAACAGATTTGAAACTCTCGAAGATTGCAAAGCCTATTGTAGACTGAATATCACAGAACACACAGGTAAATAAAATGTCAGATTGTCAGACAGAGTTTCATCTCTTAACCCTTAATTTCACGGAGTTTTTTGTTGAAAAAAAAACTGTTTTTTTTTGTAAAGTCATATTGCATATGAAATAAACTACTTCAGTAGATTTTTTTAAATTATTTGTTCGTCACACTGGACACTGATGAATTAAGGGTTAAGAGATCTCCGAGATCTTGGGGGAATCAATTTAGCACATCGTAACTGTTCTATGGCCATTTCCATAAATCATCCCACAAATTAAGGGGCAACATTATTAAGCGGCTTTTAGTAAGAATTTCTTTTTCACTTATCTGAGACAACTTAAGTAATAGTGTATTATTTTTGTTTGTTTCCAGCACACATTCCGTTTTTTTGCTCAGTTTTGTTTGACTATGGAACCTGCTTTGGACATTACTTTCGTTGGGGTTGGGACAAGATGACAAAGTAAGAATTTATTATTATTATTTTATCTATTTAAAAATATTTCATTAAGATATACTTAAACTAGCCCTGTGAGAGAAGTGTTGATACTGGTTTCTATCAGAAAATATGTAAAACACAAAGAAAATGGCATAAAAGAAAAAATGATAACAGATACAGTCATAGACATATATAAATAGATAGGTGATTGTTAGGAAGGGACATAAACGCGCTTTTTGATGTTAATTATAATTCTGTATTATTAGTTCGAAAACTGTCCACCACAACAAATCAAATAGACTCATATAAAAATACTACAGCATGTCCATTTATAGAGGTCAGTGGCTACAGTACAAAAAGGAATTTCGACAGTTTTTTATATTGACATGTGGGGGTTAGTGACTTTTATTAATTTGGTTTGTATGCCTATCGGGTAGTTTTTAATTAGTAAATATTCATTGGTCTATTACAGGACTTGCAAGAGATATTTGTACTCAGGCTGCGGGGGAAATCAGAATAACTTTCAAACTCGTGATGAATGTTTCAAGACGTGCCTCATACCACCGAGCAACTCAATGAAAGAAATAAGAACTTTCACCACTTGTATCCCAGTCAACTATATACCTGCGAGATATCCCAGATTTTAAAAACTTTTTTATTATTGATTATATTTTTCTACTAAGATTAATGTTGTTTTTATTCCCCTTATAACTTTGAATGAAAAATCACTATAAAACACGATCACTATCTTATCTTTCAATGGTTTCGGTGTCGTTTTGTGGAAATTAGGCTTCATATCTTACTAACCAACCCGCACTGGGCCAGCGTGGTTGACTATGGCCTAGTCACCCTAACTTTAGGGTAGGCTCCGAGCCCCTCGGTGGGGACGTATAGTGAGCTGGTGATGATCTTACTAACATAAGTACGAAAATTTGGATGGACGTATAGATGGATGTTTCCTACGTATCTTATAAACGGCTTAAAGGATTTTGATGAATATCAGCATAGATGTAGAATACAGCCTGGAAAAATACATAGGCTAATTTTTTTTTATACAATAAGGTGGCAAACGAGCAAGCAGCCACCTAAATCCGCCGAAATGGTGAAGCGACCGCTGCCCATAGACATCCACAATTGCAGATATGTTGCCTACCCTAAACCGACGGAGGAGGAGACGCACTTAAAGAGAATATTTCCTCTTCCTATGCGTCGCCTCCACCGTCAAATCCACTTTCCCATCTAATCCTTTCCTTATAAGGAAAGGGTTGGATGGAAGGGAGGGATTGCTCAGGTTCTTTTAATTCCGAGCGAAATAAATAAAAACATATCCTAAATTACTGTGTGATAAAGAAGCTTTGTTATGGAGAAATATTTTTTTTGGAGTTTGATATTGAGGTAATAATTTGGAACAGGCTATATGGTAGACTAAATATGTTTCACAGATGTCATAGCAAACAAACAAAAAAAAGGCTCGTTCCAAACAAATCTTCCCTATCGAGACATTTGTATCTTGACGCTCGCTTCATACCGGTATACCTGGTAGGTGACTTAAGACTTAGTTCCGCCTTTCTGATGGTTAAATGTAATTTTAATTTCCTATAAAGGCATAGTTTAATAGATATATTATTAAAGAATAGTTAGTCGATGTTGCGGAGCTATTAATAAAAATAAGAGGCTTAATACATGACTACTTATCTATTGAATTTTGGAACATCGTGTGAACAGTTAGAGGTACTGAATGTATCCTTTACTTTATTTGATCTGATTTTAAAATACTCACGAATAAGATTTTAAATTGTTGCGAAATTTTACATAAAATTTTATACTCTGTTGTTAAAAATAATCGAATATGTAGTAAAAATCACTTCACTTTGTTATTCTACAACAATCAGTGAAGTAAAAGTGATCGCGGACGTAAAGATGAAATATTTTCCGATCATATTATCTTTTTTCATCGCAATTCTGATATGCGTTCACTTTGTTAATGCTGTAAGTATGTTTATAAATCTGATATTTTACTTAGACTTTTCATATATTTTATCATGACAGAAAATCTCACCTTCTAGTGGTTTGTATTACAGAAAAATTGCTATAAAACAATTGTAAGGCGTTAAATTTTCGAAGGGTTTAGGTTTATTTCGATTTAAAAACACAAAAAATGTATCACGTTAAACAAGCATAGTGGGTAATTACATTTTATTGAATCTATTAATTTCTTATGTAAATAGACGTTCTGTGGACGACAATATAATAACGGGTATAATAAAAATATGTACTCACAACTGTAAGCTTAGGTTAAGGGAGATGTTTTTGATTTTTTTTATTTACATAAGAAAAAATATAATGTTTCACAAATAATGTTGCCAAACTGCACAACAGTTGGCGACAGAAAGACAGACAGACAGATTAGTTTGACGGTTTCGATTATTTTAAGCCAATAGTAATAACTGCTAGAGGCTTTAATGTAACTTAAATAAAACTGAAATACACAGTTATGTATCAAATGTAAAAAGTATGTCATAGAGTCAATTTGTGATTTTGTTATTCGTAGGAGGAACACAAGAAAAAGAAATCACGTAGCGTCATGGGGATATTCAGAGAAAAAATGAAAAAAGTCAATGACTTCTTTAAAAAATCCATAAAAAATGTTAAATCACGCGTGAGGAAAATGTTGTCACCGGAGAAATTAGCAAATAAAGAAGTGTTATATTCAGTGCATTAAAATCAATCGAAAAATATATATTTTTTATTGTAGTACTAACTGTTGCTCGTGACTTCGATCGCTTGAAATGGAAAAAAATAGTCTATGTTACCCAGTGATAACGTAGCTTTTTAATAGTGAAAGAATTCTTTAAATCAGTATAGTAGTCTTTGAGTTATTTCAATACACACAAAAATACAAAAAATCTAATATTTTCTCTTTATTATATTAGTATAAGTAGATCGAAACAATAGATAATATTCAGTATAGTATTGCAGTACCCACTATTTGATTGATACTTCGGTTTTTATTGTTAAAACTCATATCTAGGATAATAAATAAGTAATACATGTTCACACACTACCACAACAAAATTGCCGTACTCTTTACTTTAAAGTTTTTCATCGCATATTTTTTTAATTTATCAAATGAAATCTTGTTTCAGTGTTCGGTATGTTCACCTTATGTATCGAAGGGAGTTCCCGGAAATCCATTTTATAAATTGCCAATGCCAAAGAGAAGATTTTTATTCCGTGTTGCCAATAGTCCTTCACCATACTAGATAAATATTTCTTTGTTTAATATCTTATAATGATACCTTTAAAAAGATTTAATAAATTCTATTTTTACTTTTTTTTTTCGTGGATGGCAAACCATAAAACGCGTCGTCTCATGTTATATGGACAACGAAGTCTATAAAGATCTGCAAGCGTTAAAGAAATCAAAGATCCCTGAAAAAATTAGGGTAGATAAAAAAGTGGCACAAAAGTTGTAAAAACGAAATACAGAAAATTAAACTCCTAGATCACAATTTTTAAAAAAGCATTGCGTGTTATTTTTTTTCTGTATTTTGTTTTAACAGGATGTTAATTAACACAAGGTTATATCTGACAGGGAAAACGTGAAATAAAAAAGGTTCTGAATCAGCGAAGAAATAATGCCGAAACAACTCTGTCACCAAAAATAAAAGAAATCATGTCACAGCTTAAAGACAGCAGTTTGCTAAAGAAGAAATCAAATTATAAATTAATCCTGAAAGAGTTAAAAGGCATTTTTCATAACGAAGAAACAACTGTATGCGCGAGATGTAAACTATAAAATTTTAACACATTAAAAAGTGAGTTTTATTTAATTGTATCTCTGATTATTTTTTAAAGCAGTGAATATCTGCTAAATGACAATAAACGAATCGGGGACTGTATATACATGGAAAATAAATAAGAAATATTGTTATAGGGGGTCTTTCCCAATATAATAAATACCGTTTAATTATAATACGTAACCTCAGATTTGGTTTAAAAGTTACAAAAGTACAAGCAGCGAGTCCGTACCATTTTTGTAACCGAAAGTAGGAAAATAGGGTTTTCTCTTTTCCGAGTTTTTTTTGAGAAAAAGGTTCCATAGCAATGAAGTACTGAAAAAATAAAAAATACTGTTATTTTGTCATTGCAATTATTTCTATAATAATGTCATTTTTGGCACTTAGTAAAAAGTAATAATAAAAATCGTATAAAATTTAAAAAAAATGTATTCGAACGATTTCCGTCCGTATTATATGCAGGTCAAGAAGGAAGAAGAGAAGGGCGACAAGTTTGCGAGAGTCAACATCGAACTGAAACGCATCGCTACACAAGAACCGTTAAATCCATTTACGAAGAAAACTGTCTTTACACAGACCTATCCCACGATGCTGATACCAGCAGCACCAAGAAAGGCTTGTTGCTTCTACTGTAGTTAACTACTCATCATCGAGGCCGCAACAATCAACATAGAACTACTTTCAATAGTGCCGTTAAAACGTAATGGAAAACAATTTACAAATTGCTCAACAAGGTAAAAAGACGTCGCTTATACAATTTTTCTGCATTGTATGCGCTAGATATCTAAGTGGCGTATTCGGAGCGTCAGTAAAATTGATTTGTAACCACAAAATGTCTTCTAATCTCTATTTATTTTGTTTACAATCTTACCAGTACATCACTAATTATATGACATTGAGATTCACCGATTTACACGAGGTGGAAAATAGTGAAAACAAAGATGTCAGAGTTTAGGATTAAATGAATTGTTTAGAATAAATAACATATAACAATTTATGCTTTTTTGTGCGTGACGACTTTTTGACCGACTTCCCAAAAGAAGGAGGTATTCAAGTCGTCTGTATATATATTTTTTTTATGTGTGTTACGCGATAGCTCCGGCCCTGGTGGACCGATTTTGAAAATTCTTTTTTTATCCGAAAGGTAGTGCTTGCAGGTGGGTCCCATTTTTTTTTAATTTTTGGAGTCAAAGACTACGGCGTAGTTAAATAGTTTAGCTCAAAATCGCGCGACTGATATTGGGGTCTTTTTGCTTTCTTTGCTTACGTAGCCTAAACTATAAGACTTACATCAAAATAATGTATGGAAGAATTGTAGCCTTTTAAATTTGCTAAATTAAAGTCCGCGATAGCATATATCTATCTATTAAGGTTGTCACACAATAACCACTTCTTTTATTAAAAACATCGATTGATGTCTATACCCCGCTTACAACGCTATTACTCGTGTTCGGTATGTATCCTTATCCAAATAAATATATCCATCATCAAGAGAATTTAATGTAGATTATAAATGCTCTTTGAACTATATAATTCCGATCAATAGTTTAGGGAGATATCATAAGAAAAAAATCCCAATTTGTAACAAAGTTTTCTTTCTTGGCTTACGTAGCCTAAACTATAAGACCTACATAAAAATGATGTATGGCAGAATTGTAGCTCATCAAATTAGCTAAATTAAAGTCCGCGACAGCATATATCTATCTCTTAAGGTTGTCGCACAATAACCGTTTGTTTCGCGAAAACGGTGAAATAAATGCAATCGACTTCATTTAAAACGCTTTTATCCTCATTTGGTAGGAATCCTTATCCAAATAAATATGTATTCAGGTTAGAGTATTAAATGTAGATTATAATTGCCTTTTACAGTATGTAATTCTGACCAATATTCTAGAAGTTATCAAAACATTAAAACTCACGGCCAACAGCGGCACGCGGCCGCACAGAATTATGAGTGAATGATCGCAACGATGTATTGGTTCTTTAGTTAATTTCTTAGATAACCGATTAGGATAATGCATTCTTTGTTTGAAAGCTAGTTGCGATTATTAGATGCACTAAAAATTTTAATAAAAAAACAAAACCGACTTCCAAACAAAATACATGAAAAACAAAACATTCTCAAAAAAAACAACACACTAAAAAGTAACGAAATAATTCCTTAAAATTACTTAAACCTTAAACCTCACTTAGTGTAGTTATGTCTATATTATACAATTATTCTTACTTTGAAGTCGGTGTCAGTCAAGATGATTCATTACTTAAATGTTACTATACGTTCAATTGTCAATTGTAATGGTAAAAATGTAGAAAGTCCTATATAGAAATATCACTGCCTGTCTCGGCTGACACCGTCATCAAAGTAATAATAATTGCACAATATGAACATAACAGCTACAATAAGTGAGATTTCAGGTTTAAGTAATTTTAAGGAATTATTACTTTTTAGTGTGTTGTTTTTTTTTTGAGAATGTTTTGTTTTTTATGTTAAAGCAACAGTCTCGTGACCGAGGCCCAACTGTTCAACTGATGAGCGGGTGCAGCAGCAATGCAGGTGTCACTGCCTTTCGTAACTCATCATCCTGTCTTTGACGATGGTTCGAAAAGCATCAATAAAAGTTATATTTCGACAACGATATCTAGAGTTGTTTTATAAATGTGATAATATTGTTTGTAATGCTCTCAAAGCCAAGTAAAGTTGACGGTGAGACTCTCTCTCGAAATATCCTAGAACTAGCTGTTCCCATGCGGCTTCATCCGCATGAAATTATAAAAAAAAATATTTTTTACATTTGTCAAATTCTCAATTGCAAATGTCAAAATGACATGACATGATGACAAACCATGGCAATCTTGCTTCCTTGATGTTGGCAGCAACGTATGGTCTCTTTCCCACATTAGGGTTTTTATCCAAAATATTTACCCCTTAAGTTTAATGGCGTGAAAAGATGTAGCCTAAAGCGTGACGTAAGTGTAGGGCTTTTTATTAAACAAGAATTATTCAAAAATATGTTGTAATTGCTGACATCTTAGGCAACAAAGAAGTGTGTGTTTACGCTTTATTATATTAGTATAGATAATAAGTTTAAGTATAATAGAATATATATAGCAACAAGTTTAAATTTCAAACTGTTGTTCAACTTTTGACTTCACCTGAATTTAACGTATCATCACCATCATCACCAGCTCACTATACGTCCCCACTGAGGGGCTAAAAGTTAGGGTGACTGGCCATAGTCAACCACGCTGACCAAGCGCGGGTTGGTTGACTTCACACATATCTTTGAATTTCTTCGCCGATATGTGCAGGTTGCATCACGATGTTTTCCTTCACCGTAAGAACGTCGGGTAAATTATGTACATATGAAAATTCGAAAAATCGAAAATCTCATTGGTACATGGCGGCGGGATTCGAACCCAAGACCTGTAGATTACAAGTCAAGTGCTTAAACCACTGAGCTTACTCCACTGTGCTTAAATCAGTTGTAAAAGCAATAATTCCAAAGTTCGTCGCGGTAGACGATAATTTTCTTTAATTAAGACCAATGTTTTTCGTTCATAAACGTTTTTTTTTTCGGTTAAAGTTTGGACTGAGTGTTAATATATTTGTAAGTTTTCCCAGATTTATAAACAAAATATGATTGATTGAATTTAAAATGAATTAAGCCGTTTAATACAATACATTGAATCACTCGGTTGCCAACGGTATGTAATGGATAAGCGAGTATTTAATTTCATTGAACACGTGAAATCTTTATATGGGTGACAACAAACATCGATTGCTAAGTCATATAAAATTGTAGCACCTATACTTTGGACATTGTTTCATTATAATAAAGCCTATAGTGGCATGTCGTTCAAATCAATATAGGTCATAGGTAATAATCGTTTCAAATTCAGGAATGTAACGTGTCAGAGTTTCATGTTCGGTCAAAGATTCATTTAATACTTATAACAAATATTGTAACGATTATTATTCAGTATATGTGGTGCCTGTCGTGCAGAATGGAAGACTTCGTTGAATTTTTCCAGAACTACGAAATCATGGAATGGCGCAGGGGGCCTCAGGTAAGTGATAATTTTATACAAATGTTTCTTAATATATCAATGATATCTGGGAATTGTTTAGACAATTAATCGATATATTAACACTAATCATACCAATAATTTAATAGGTACCTAGTCTACCATAGAGGGTCAAATGACCCGAAATGCATATTTCCTACCTTTATGTAAGAAATATGGATGTTAGAAAGGAAATAATCTTACTTCTTACTATTATAATATTATAAATGCGAAAGTTTAGATGGATGGATGGATGGATGGATGTTTTTTAGAGTGTGTAGCCTAAACGGCTGAACGGATCTGGATGAAATTTGGAATAGATGTAGAACGTAGGGGCTACATACTTTTGTTTTTTTTTTAATTCCACGCGGACGGAGTCGCGGGCGAAAGCTAGTATATTATAATTATACGTAGGAGTATATTGTCAATTTCTATTACAAACGGTAAAAATAAGAATTGTTTTTATTTATTGCATTTTTTACATATTATATTAGTGTGTCCATCGTCCATTTTCCGCAAACAATTTTTTACATTCACAGCAAATTTTATTGGTTTTATTTTCTTTACTATTTGATACCTCTTACGTTGGTTAAGATCTGTATCAGAGTTAGGCAAAGATCTTTTCGCATTTCTTTATTCTTTTGGTTGCTCTCGGGCTTCTCGACAATCGTTTGTCTTGCATATCCTGTTGGGGCTACTTCTTGCCTGAAAACGTTATGAAGTGGCGGTCTTCCAGGAGTACCACCTACTTGTATTTCTTCCCAAACAGATCCATCATTCGCAACATGTTGTTAATTTATTTCTACTTCACTTTCTCCAGAACTTGAGAGTAATCTTGTTCTTTTTCGTCCACAATCGATATTCACAACATTTTCCTCTTCATAGTCAGTATCAGTAGATTCAGTCATTTACATTTTAAACCAATATATCTTCGTTTTCTGAAAATTCATCTTCACCGATTTCCGAAAACTCTTTTCCAATATCATTTACGAGTACATCTTCTAAGAACTTAGACTGTCTCGTTCGTTTCGACATTTTATAGGTAAAGAGTTACCTTTATCACTAATAAATCTATCAAAATAAAATATAAACTATGTACCAAATTATTCTTTTATTGCCATCTTTTTTACACCAAAATATACTTTCAATCTAAAATTTGGATATTTTCTTGAATTATTCTCAGCTATTTTGATTGAACTACTTTACGTAACAGTCTTTAAATGTGGAGTATACTAACTACAATAAAATAGTGTCAAATGACCCTATATGGTAGACAACGGTATACGACAGGTATTACTCAACATAAACAAAACAAAAAAATATAAAAACAGTATCAGGACATTAGATTTAATTAGTTAAAAAAAGTCATGAAGTTAAATTTCGAGAAGTAATAAGATAATATATGCATTATCAATGCAAAAGTTCAAAATGGGTCATTTGACCCGTTATGGTATGATTAGTGTTAAAGATGATGTTTAAAACAGTTGTTGATATGCGATATGAACCGACTACCTTATGTCTAGTGCCCCATTAGGGAATTGACATTTCATTAACATAATATAATTTCATAAAAAATATTAGGTACAGACAGCTGGATAAATATTTAAATGTTACGGTAGATGTAATTAATTTAAAATTATTAATAATTACCAACAGTAGAGGTAGAAATATGCAGTTATTCACATTTACCGGTTATCTATACTAATCTATACTAATATTATAAAGAGGAAAGATTTGTATTTTTGTATTTTTGTATGTATTGAAATAACTCAAAAACTACTGGGCCGATTTTAAAAATTCATTCACCATTAGAAAGGTAATTTATCCGTGAGTAACATAGGCTATATTTTTTAATTTCACGTGGGCGAAGTCGCGAGCAACACCTAGTTATTGATAATGTAACCTTGAAATGAAATTAAATGAAATAGCCTTTTATTCAGAATAGCTTACAAAGAACTTATGAACTAGGTATACAGAGTTACAATTTTTTTTTTCTTAACAGCTATCTGTTTGCCAGTCGACAAAGGCCTCCTCCAACATAATAATTACTTTGGATTATTATTATATTATTTAGCTTCTTAATTTCGGTATCTTCTGTATTTGCGTTTTTCCTTGTTATGTGCCTATGTGTATAAATATTTTGTGTATAGTAATATAGTATGTTTTCTTATAATGATGGAGGGTCTTGGTCTTCAATCCCCCACGATGACCAATCAGCTTGGGAAATTTAATGTAACCTTAGTACCGGTAAATGTAATAAACAATGGGTTAGGTTTAGAAGATGATACTTATATAAAAACTAGCTGTTGTCCACGCATATTAAATAAAAAAGTAGCCTATAACGTGCCCGTCTATGTCAGCTACCTTGCAATGAAAGTCCGGTCGAAATCGGCCCAGTCGTTATGAAGATTGTCCGGAACAAACGCGGCTTGCGGACAGACAGACAATTTTTTTTTCAATGTGGCTTTCGTTATCAGCAACGCAAATACATCATCTTCCCGAAATCTGTAATATTTCTTTTGATATTACAAATAGACACTACAATTTTATTATATGTATAGAATAGATTAAAATGAATATGTTAAGGTAGCTTTAGGTAATTTTTAATTAATCGAAAAGCTACGTTTGTATCGTTAAAAATAATCAAAAATAAACTCCCAAGTGAAAATTTATTTGTTTTAGTGTAGCTTTTTTCCGTGACTTCGACCGCACAGTATTAAAAAAACGTACTAAGTACATTAAGTATTAATTTTGCTAAATGTATTTTAAATTAGTAGGTGTCAACAGTGGAAGTATAGACGTCAGTGTTAGTCGTATAATAATCTTACTATCTTACTTCTTACTAATATTATAAATGCGAAAGTTTAGATGGATGGATGTTTGTTAGAGTTTGTAGCCTAAACGGCTGAACGGATTTCGATAAAATTTGGTATAGATGTAGAGGATAATCTGGAAGAACACATAGGCTACTCACGTCTGTTTTTATTTAATTCCACGCGGACGGAGTCGCGGGCGAAGGCTAGTTAGTTTATAATTTATTACTAGTTGAAAGTAGTTATGAAAAAAAGGTATTTTCTTACTTTTACCGACGACAGCGCGACCCTCATTGTGCGGAATGAAAACACTTAGTAGCATATGTGTTTTTCCAGACGATGATCCGTTTATTATTACAAAGGTAAGTAAGAAACATCCATCCATTAATCGCTCCATACAAACTTTCGCGTTCATAATATCAGTAAGAGTGAGAAGTGAGATTAGTAAGATTATGTGATTTGCTATTTGTATAGCGACAGGCGCTTCTTTGCTTTCCATCCAAATTGTTATTATATAGTTGTATGTGCAAATAATATTCAATGTATAGAATCGATGTTATGTATGTTGATTGTGTATTTAACAAGTACAGGATCGCTAAAACATAGAGTTTATTTGTATAAGATTTGGCCAACATAGGAATTCTAAGCTGTAGGTACTTAGTAAAATGTTATGCACACTGTAATAAAAACTACTTTATGGAACACAAACACTTAATCTCGAAGTTAAGGTTATATCCCTTTCCTATTTTAATTCAAAATTGGCATCGCCCCAACACCTTTGTTTGATATCAAAGAACCTATTTATAGAAAATGTGACTGTGTGTACTGTTTCCACTGCTGCAACATCTGTCCAGAAACATGTCTTCCACATTCCTTCTGAAAAAACTTTAAATATGATTTTGAGGTATTTCGGCATTGTAAACTCCGGGCTAAGTCCATTCAACATATAAGTAACTGATTCATCTGAATTTGTTCCAAACACCAATTGTGAAAAATTGCTTACTATAATAATGGTAATTATAAAAAGTGGATAATCAGAATTTTGTTTGTTCGGATTTTCTTTCACCTTTTATGAGCTTTGTCACACGTTTAACGTCTACAAACAAAAGTATAGTTTTTATTGAAGCCAAGGTTTTTTATTTATTTTTCCCTTAATCTGTGACTCAAAACCTATACTGAAATATTTATTTCACAATTAAATAAAAAATCATGCATTTAAGAGTTAAACGTTCATACGTACGTCATAGTTTTAGATGTATTGGATGGATTTTTTTTAATATTTTTTAAATTTCATATCTAAAACTATTTTTCAATTTATATTATTAATAAATCCTTTTAAGCATGCAAACAAACATACACATATTTCTGAGTTATTTTATTAAGTAAAGATTTATCTTAAGACGGCAAAAGAGATTGACACTGATAAACAGGTCCGCGTAAAGCATTCTAAAAAGATCACTGTGGACAATAAAATTCGAAAGTCGACAGCTACAAGTCTTTATCAATGATGTAAAAGATATCTTTTGTTGGAATTGAAAAAGTTACGGCTAAGAAGGAATGGATTACGACGCAATGCAACTGTTTATGGACATAAGCAAATGATTGCTGCAATCTTTAGAGCTCTCGCGGTTTTGCTCTCTCGATAATTATTATCAACTCGTGAGTTGAACAAGCAGGCAGTGTCGCGCGCATCGCGTATTCGCGAGCTTGTCTTTTTTAGTGTGTCGCGCGCGAAATATGTCATAGCGCGTATCTAGTTGTCAAATAGTACTCTCGTTTTTAAAGTGTTTTCTTAACATATCAAAAGTAAAACTACAAACGGAAGAATGGAGGCTAAAACTACAGGGGTTTGTACTTTCATGATATTAAAAAATAATACAGGCGTTATATTACCGTCATTATATTTCCTATATTAAAGTTTGTGAGGTTGTAAATGTCGCTTTATATGCTATGACACTTTTTAAATGTTTTACATTTAGAAATACATTTATATCAGCTGTGCGATTTAGAAACTTGCTGTATTTATTTTATTTATTCGTAATCTTATATTATGTGTATATGTAATATGGCCACAAAAACCGGAACTAAGTTGGTCACGTACAAATATTGTTATTTATACACAAGTGTGAAATAGTAAAGTGTTTGTAACAAAAACATCGCATATTAAAACAGTGCATGCCGTTTTTGTCTTATCCTTTAAAAAACATAACTATTTTTTCGTCTCTACAAGGGAAATTCCTGAATATGCACATAATCTTAGAAACGGCTGGGCCGATTTCGACCGGACTTTCACTCAAGGGTAGCTGATATGGACGGGCATATTATAGGCTATATTTTTTTTTAAATCCCGCGCTATCAAAATGGCGACCGGACCGCTATCTCTGGCACGGGTGGTCCCATTTTGACGGGACTTTGACTGGAAGGTAGCTGTTAAAAGGTACATGCACACGGGAATGTTCTGCGCTAACGAAGTTTGCGGGCGACAGGTCGTTAGGAATATATCTTATGTGCCTAAGACATTCTATAATTTCAATATTAATTTTCACTATGGTAAGTTAAAAAAAAAAATAGAATAAAAATCTATTAAAGTATTCGAAATTTGATTTTATAAGCCAGTCAATTGGTGTTTCCTAAAAAAAAACAATATATATATTTATTAGCTAACTACGACTTAAATATAAGAGCTTTGCGATTAGATTTGTTTCGTTTGGGAATACAGCCCCCTTAGACAAAGTAACACATGATTATCGCCATCGCTGATCGTAAAGTCAAAAATGTATGGAGCTCACAATAACATTCGATAAATCACGTGCTTGTCACGTATTCATTCTTATACGTTTTGACACATTTTGTCGATTCTATGAGCATGCGCTAATCGAAAGTCACTTTGTCTAGGGAGCAGGACAGATTGGTGATTGGACTATTAACCAAAAAAATAAAAAAAAAACTTTTAAATCTTAACAATCAAGACAATTTAAATATTTGTAAATTGACAAACAGAAAATTTAATTAAGTCCTTTACATACATACTTAATAACTGCTGTGCGTTAAAGTCTTATTAAAATTCATTGTGGATACCTACACCTTTGTGTAGGTGTCTAATAGAGGTCTGAATTGCGACAAAAGTTTATTTTTTATAATTAAAATACCTATTTATTAACCTTTAATTCGATAGTGTACAGTGCGACGAACAAATAATCAAAAAAAATCTACTGAAGTAGTTTATTTTATATGCAAAAACATGACTTTACAAAAAAAAACAAGTTTTTTTTTCAACAAAAAACTCCGTCGAATTAAGGGTTAACCTACGTAATTTCAGGCTGTAAATTATCCCTATTCCAAATTTCATCCAGACCTTTTCAGCCGTTCTAGAGTTGTATAATCTATATCTATACTTCTATACTTATTTACTTATAATATAATACAGCGTAAACACACACTCCTTTGTTGCCTAAGATGTCAGCAATTACAGCATATTTTTGAATAATTCTTTTTTTTAATAAAAAGTCCTACACTTACGTCACGCTTTAGGCTATATATTTTCACACCATTAAACTTAGGGGGTAAATATTTTGGATAAAAAGCCTAATGTGGGAAAGAGACCATAAGTTGCTGCCAACATCAAGGAAGCAAGATTGCCATAGTAATGTAATTGGAATTTTGACATTTGCAATTGATAATTTGACAAATGTAAACAATAAAATAAAGTTTTTATAATTTGATGCGGATGAAGCCGCACGGGAACAGCTAGTAATCTATACATCCAAACTTTCGTATTTATATTAGAAGGTTTATTACTATGTTGACACTATTACATACTTGTTTTATACATTTGAATATAAGTAACAGGTAAAACGTATATAATTATAGTCTACCTTCGTTAGTCCTTGTACGAATTTCTTAATGGTCATAGAAGGTTTAAATAAATACTAGTACAAATGTACTTTAACGATTGTTTTAATCTTTATTTTGAAAGTCCTTTAGATTTTTACTCATTATAAATATATTTACAGTTGAGAAATGTAGTAAATAAAACGCATAATCACGAATAAAATGTAATTATGTTCGTTTTGGTGGAATACGGGTGAAGGACCTTTGTAATGCACAATACAGGTTTCTTGTTTTTTACATTTCAATATATATTTTTACGTCTAACTGTATACTTAATAGCCATATAAATCAGATTTTATTACATCTTATAAGTAGACTAGTCGTTGCTCGAGACTTCGCCGGCGCGAAATTAAAAATCATAAAGAAACATAGCCTATGTTACTCACAGATAACGTAGTTTTTTAATGGTGAAAGAATTTTTTTCGGCACAGTAGTTTTTGAGTTAATTCGATACATACAAAAATACAAATTTTTCCTCTTTATAATATTAGTGTAGATATATATCGATACGATTCGTATTCGATTATAACTGCAATTGTTGTGCGACAGTTTAGTCTATTTTTTGGCTCTTCGTTAATTTAAAATGGATTTTAAGATGACTAATCTTAATCATTATCTTTACTATATTATCGTCTGAATTTAAAATTATATAAGTAACAAAATGTTTTAGTAACGACCACTATTTATCGTAACGGTAACCTATTATTTTCAACTAGCTTTCTCCCGCGACTCCATCCGCGTGGAATTAAAAAAAAAAAACAAAAGTAAGTAGCCGATGTTTCTTCTATACTGTCCTCTACAACTGTGCCAAATTTCATCGAGATCCATTCATCAGTTTAGGCTACAAACTCTTGGGTCGCGGAAGTATGCAAAAGCGTTCCCGTGACCCAGCCACAGGCGGAGAGAAGGAACACCGCTGGGTTTTTAGTGGGTATTCCCGCCATTTCTTCTTGGCCGGCGAGCCCCACATACCCCCTCCCTGGTAACCCGGGGGGGGGGATGCGTAAAGGCATTTTCCCAGCGAGAAAAAAAAAGGCTATAAACTCTAACAAACCATCCATCCAAACTTTCGCATTTATAATATTAGTATGATGTATTTGCATAAATATGCATAGTTATCTACACATTTTTTTTACTCTGTAACACATTTTTACAGAAATGCGTAATTTCGTAGCTAACTCTATATTCATTAGTAAACATTGTTGTTTTATAATACAGTTATATCTCCGCTAGACGTCAAGTAAATATTACGTAATTGACTTCAAATATTCCCGTGCAATAAGTTACACGTGCGCAATTTACAATAATTCTTCTATTATCCTGGTGTGAGTTTTCACTGTTAACAAACTTGTTTAAAAACATATTTTCTTATATGATTATCCTTCATAAAAAATAGAGACAACAAGAAAAAGTTATATGACCCGGTGGACATAAGTGAAACTAAACTGCAGCTTGCGGACAGACAAATTTTAAATTTGATTTTCATTACCAGCAACGCAAATCCATCATCTTCGCGAAATTTAGTTTTTTTCCATATTACATACACACTACAATTTTATTAACTGTATGTAAAGGTTTTGTTTAATTACTTTTTACCTATGTATACAGATGTTTTCTTAAAAAAACAACTTTTCACAAATGGAAACACCCATTGTTTATATAACCCAGCTTTGGCATGCGCGAGGAAAGGAAGGCGAAAATATGTGTAAATATTGTAGTCCATTTAAATACAAACTGCTTTACAATTTACAAACAAGGACCGATATAGTGTATTATGACGGCATAAGTAAATGCGAAATTATTTATACAGCGTACAACGAACGCGTGTACACGTACGTTACTAGGCCAAAGCTTGCAATCTTTACCATTAGGAACCTGATCTCTGTTGGACTATGCTATTACCTATTTCAAGTTTTTAAGAATTTCCCCGTTAATTAGGTGGTGATCTAAAATAAGGCCCTATACTTTTTTATTAGTGTCACTTCCCCAACTATATATACCAGTATTAGGTACCTGGGATGTTTGTAACAATAAGGAGGTTGAAATTGTTACGAGCGTGGGGGATAGAGTTAAAACACCTTGGAGATTCTTGTGTTAATTTATTCGCGATTTACAGTAACAGGGATTCACGGCACTCACAATATAGAGCAGTGGCTCTAGCAGTGTTAGTGAACACTGAGCACTTTACTGACACTTTAACTTCACTATAACACTTGCAGTGTCCCTCCGCGGTCACTTAATCGTCTTCGCAATTCGCTCTGGACTTCTTCTTCGCAGTTCACTTTCCACCGTAAGACTCCCCAAATCACGACTGACTCCCCTTATATACCCCGAATTTCGATCTTCTTTTCGTTATTCATTTGTCATTTAATTCGAGAACTTTCTCGATAGTCCGAATTACATAAATTTCATAATGGAAAATTCTCGATGCCGTTTCGAATATTCTAGACATCTTTTCGCGAATGCCGTTTTCGCTACTCGCTGCGATCGAACATTCTAGAAACAGCTCGATTATTCTTCGGATACGAATTTTGCCACTCATCAATAGATGACGTCGCGACAATATTAATTTGTTTATTTCGAAGTTTATATTTTGACGTTCTTTTTAAAATAAGATTAGTTTTAAGCGGAGAGAGAAAAGATGAACGACGAGGTAAATAAATAAATAAATATTATAAAGAGGAGTAAAACAACGAGTTCTCTTTATTTCCACGAGTCACCTCTAAACATAGTAATCTTCTTAATCTTATAAATGCTTAGAGGCATGGATGAATGTTTGGTTGCCGCCTAAACGACTGAACAGATTTCGATGAAATTTGGTATAGATGTAGAGTGTAGTCGGGAAGAACACATAGGGTACATACTTTTGTTTTTTTTCGACGCGCATGGAATCGCTGGGAAAAGCTATGCTATAAAATGTTCTTTTAATTAAAACACGAAGATATTTATTTCATTGAGAAAGTAACTGGGTCCTCAGTCTTACTGAGTCCAATAGAACTGGTAAAACTTGGATCAAATGACATAATGTGCTTGTCAATTGGTTACTGTTGCTTGATCAATGATTTATTCGAATAACAAAAGTTTGATATAATCAATATGTTAGATAGCATATCTAAAGAATTTATTCTTAACATCGTAACGGAGATAAAATTCGAGACGTTTGTTCTCATTCTTCACGTATTTAAACATCTATAGGTACTGTAATATGTTCGAGATCTATCTCACTTCCTGGTCGCAGCCATGTCCTGCAGCTACGTTTCTTTTGTGACCTTCCGTACAAATGAACCAAAGTAAACGGTGATAACATCACTTTTTAAACGCCTTCATTCATTTAGGGTTATCTTACATTCAGGGTTATCATCAATGCTATTTTTTTTGCAGTTATTGTTAATGACGTTAATAAGACACTGACTGACGATAAAATTTGTAAATAAAGAGTAGTATGCAAAAAAAAGTTCATTGAATATGTAATTATTACAGCGGAAAGCTAACAACAAATTTGAGACAAGCAGCGAACATAATGATGCTTTACAAGTACATCAAACAGTTCAACAATACAGATAGCTTATTTCATTGACAGTAAGTACTACAATTTGACAAAAATAGTATAACGAGTATTTTTTAAAAACTATAGTCAGGTAATCATAAGATATATGATTTCTAAATCATGTCAGATTGTTATCCATACTTAATACCGTTACATTGTACGAAAATCTAACCTTAAAGTTTAATTAAACCTACAAGCAATAATCACAAACTACGTACATTGTAGTTCTAGGACTTGGATCATTTTATAAAAGCGCTAATAGCTGCTAGACTGTAGCCGGGTGATATCTAGGTCTTCTATTTTCCACACGACTAGACTGATGCAACTATCGGCCGTCATTGGCTAAACGTGCTTGTACTTGGCTACCTGACTTTCACTATCACAAACGCAAATACTTTCGCGAGTGATAACTCATCCGAGATGATGTCAAGACAGAGAAAAATTAAATATGTCAGATAGGAATCAGATTGGATAGTATAGTTTAACCAAGAATATGAACATAATGTCCTGGCAGTGCTTCGATCGGCTTCTAACATCACTTTCTAATGTGCACGATGAAATTACAATAGCTTGGGTTATTACATTTCTGGTCAGTCTATAAATGGGTTCGCAACCTAATATAAAATAACTATAAAACACTGTTAACGGTAGGACAACAACAGAGCCAAGAATCGTCTGACATTTTAATATCATTTAACTCTTGTAAAGTAGCTATTTCAATATTATTATATTCAATTGCAAACACACTAGTTCGTCAATCTCGCTGGTTTTAATTAACGCGCATTAGTAATCTCTTGGGATTTACCGCATTTAATTTGCCTCTATACTCTACGTATTAGATAATTATGACGAGTGACCTCCGCTTGTAATACTACGCCCTTGTTGCGAAACGTGAACATACTTTTTATAACAGGTTAGGCAAGTTGCTCATTTACTACTAGTATTCAATCAAACTATTTTATATCTTACTGGAATAAACCAACGCACTCTTAAGTTTGGTAACCGTCGTAAATCTATACTTAATATTATAAAGAGGAAAGATTTGTATTTTTGTATGTATTGAAATAACTCAAAAACTACTGGACCGATTTCAAAAATTCTTTCACCATAAAAACACTACGTTATCAGTGAATAACATAGGATATGTTTTTACTATTTTTTAATTTCACGCAGATGACGTCGCGAGCAACAGCTAGTCAACTATACAAATACAAATACAAATTGAAAACAGATTTTGTCAAAAAAAGGCTATTAGGTCTATTGAAATAAAAAGGTTTACTGAAAGTTTTGCTTGCACGCCATTTGATTTCATTTTGATAATTTCGACTATTGATTCGGGGATTTGCACGCTGGGTTCCGCTAGTTTTATATAGTTAAATGAATTTTATTCTTAACGCTTAATTACGTGTTGGAGGCTATATCCAGCTTGTACTGGTGTTTTTCATATTTTTTTGAACATAATGAATTTTAAGTCTTACCTCATTGTTTTATATTTTAATTTGGTTGAAATCGAAAAGTAATTTCAAAATAGTTTATCGGCCCGCCCGTATTAAGTAATCACTAAGTTATCAATGTTAGAACCGATTAGTTTGCAGTTTATGGATATGTACTACGGCAAACTGGAAGTATAAAACTACGAACATAAGCTGAGCGATGTAACATGTTTTCTGAATAGCAATTTATATAGTTTGACGTGCATACAACCACGAACACAACATAGACCTAAGTTGTTACAGCACTTGTGATAATACTCCTGCACAATCTCAATATATTTCACAACGAAGGAATACAAAAATAAAATTAGACGACATAGTTTTATACATATAGTAGACATACCTTAGTGTTTGTACATTTTATTTGTCAAGGGTTTGAATGATTACCTCGGGAAAATATTGTGTATATGGACAATTTACATTCTTACTATGTACGATTAAAGATACCTCTATTTACTATTATTATGATGACCTTCAAAACAATCAATCGACAATTAAATCTCAGTTAAAATAATTCAACAAAAGCATTATTATTGTTTACTTCTTGTCAGTCGTGCAAAAATTTGCCGCAAGTCATTCACGATACATAAGAACGCTCATTACAATTGCAATAGCGCGGAACTTGTAGACAGCGCATTTTTTCTCTGCATACTTCTAACATACAGCGTACAAAAGTAGCCAGTAGCAGTTTAAACTCAGGGATTGCCAAGTGATTACTTATCTTGAATAATAAATACATGTTTATACCTAATACCAGGCTATTGCAATGTTTACCTTCACGGAATTCAATTTCGTACTGAGATTGCCTTGACACAGTCGGCGGAGCGGGGAGGGGGGAATGCAAAAGTAACCTCCGTGAATAATCGGTCGCTTTTTATAATGCCCTAAATGCATTTATCTCTTATTTCGTAAAACAAACTAAATTCGATTATGCAAATACAGGAGATAGACTGTAAACATAAATGTACTCGTAGATAAAACAATTTCTATCAATTTATGTAGAAAACAGTGAGGTGATTAAAGTTACAGGTTTTAATGGCAGCTAGGCTCTTAAGCCGAAGACAACCTGTAGTCGATATTCAGTTTTTCAATTTCTCAATTTGATTCGGAATATTAAACATGATAACGTAACGTTGAAAACATTTATTGTGTTACGTGCGACGATAAAACGCAAATATCGCAACACATTTATGCGAGGTATTAATTTGTGGGCGATCGCTGCGGTAGCCTTCGGAATGGCTTCTGAAGGCCGCAAAATGCATTGACATTGTCGCCGCTCAGTTGCTCTTTGTAATTGTGGTCGTTTGTTCCCGACATCTTTTACACGAAGGCAATTGTGAAATATTTATGTAAAAGTTATTTATAATTCAAAATTTGGTACAAGCAGTAAATAAAAAAAAAACTTTTTTTGTAAAGTTCAACTAATTAGTTCTTAGTAAAATGTAAATAATAATAATATAAAAATATAAAATATTATAAATGCGAAAGTTTAGATGAATGGATGGATGGATGGATAGATGGATGTTTGTTAAAGTTTGTAGCCTAAACGGCTGAACGGATCTCGATGAAATTTGGCATAGATGCAGAGGATAGTCTGGAAGAACTCATAGGCTACTTACTTTTGTTTTTTCTCTTAAATTCCGCGCGTACAAAGTCGCGGGCGTAAGCTAGTAATAAAATAAAAATAAATAAAATGTAAATCTTTATTAGGATTTAAAACATGTGTCTCCTTGTGGTACTACTAAAAGTGAACAAAACATTTAGTAATTTTTTATAGTTTCCGAGTTTTTCAATTTTTCGTCGGTGTGATTAATATCGGTGAAATCGAGCAACTTTACAGCAATGTTTGATGCAAACTGATAAAGTATAATATCATTATGATTTTCATAACGAAAAGATTATTAAAACAACAACTTAGTCTAAGCCTTTGAATTGAATTGAAGAATAAAAAGAAATCAGTAATATTACTGTGACATACTTGTAATATGTAACGTAATTGTGACATATTTGCTACAAAATGTGTGCACTACAGAGTAACGTTGTCTTTTTTATCTATAAGAATTTGAACAGAAAGTTTTGTGTGAGTCAACTATAAAGAACTCGCCGGTTTATATATTTTCATAAACCTGACAGTATGAACCTACGTTCATAGGTTTAATTCCCACAATTATATAAATATGTAATGAATGATTCACATTTCGTCGCGGTGCACCGAGCATTGTCTTTTCAATAAATGAATGTTTTAATTTTCTAAAAATGCCCATTAGTTAAACTTTAGGTGGTTGAAATAAATCGGGTTAGACAATGATAGGAATCTATTTTAATAGCTATTTGCCACCATACCTAGAATTGGTCTATAACTAACTTTGGATAGCGTCTCCGTCTTAAACTTAAAAAGTAGCCTATGTGTTCTTCCAGACTATGATCTATATTTATGCCAAATTTCATCAAGATCCGTTCAATTGTTTTGGCTAACTAAACTTTCGTAATTATAATTTTAGTAAGTAGTAAGATTACTTAAGCATCTGTAAGGTTTTTTACAGCCAAAAGATTGAGGAACCCAGGTTTATGGGTTGCAAAGTCTGTTAGGATTATTGATTTTAATTCAGTAATTAACAAATAATTTATGTTCTGATTATATTACTAATGTTGCGAAAGTAAAGTTGTAAATGTAAAAAAAAATGCCTCAAGGCATAGATCGTAGTAAACATTTAGTTTTAAACTCAACTACTTTTATCTCATCTGCCACTCAAACTGTTATCGTTTTATCTTAATCCACTTGTATCATGCATGTTACAGTAAAACCTTGATATTTGTTTACAGAGAATAAAATAAAATAATCTATTCATAAAAAAGAAACTAGACGACTGACACATTAACTAAAATCACAAATTACTAGACGCATACATTAGAAATCACTTCAGTACACATCTGTCTCTAAGTAAGCGTGCGAAGAAAGTATTTTATAAGTTATGGAATCCAAAGTAGGGGACGAAAAACACTTTTTCAACACATTTTTTTTTTACCGATTACATGTTTTTTCATCCCAGAGAGTTACAGTAGTAATAAAAATGCAATATTTTCTCATCTATATGAAATCCGTCACAAAAGGCAAAGATGGGACAGTTTAAAGGGTAAATTGACGTACACAAGGTGTCACATTTTCATATTGGCTTGATTGTGTAAGCAATCTTTTTAAATAACCAGGTCAAATAGCGCAACAGCAAGTGGCTATTGTAGAACAATCGAAGCAACAGATAAGGTATCAATACTTTCAATGTATCTGGCGTATCAATGATGCCTATCTGTTTCTTTATCCCGCCTTGAGTGCATAACACACGTACTTTGTTACTAACGCCGTCATACGTATGGTTGGCACGTAGCATATCGGAAAACGTTGACCATAAATATATCGTCTTCCCGTTATTTTATACTAACTTTTGTCAGCAACCCGTACGCGTGGAATGAGAAAGGACCTAGAGGCCTATGTGTTCATCCAGACTATGTTCTCCATCTGTGCCAAATTTCAGCGAGATCCGTTGACCCGTTCTGGAGATAAGTGGTAATAAATATCCATCCATATAATCGGATTTATAATATAACAAGATTGTATCACTTATAAATGTATTTGTAAATATAAATCGGTATATTTTAATTTGAATATTTTTGTCTATTCTCTTACCCATAAGAGTTCTTTTTCTTTAAGTGCCTCGTCGAAGCGCCAGTAACCTCATAGTTTAGGCTACGAGTATATCGAACACGCAGTGCTAGATTCTATTCGCGGCTGTACCCGTCATTCGCATATTTATAATGATTCTCAAAATTTATTGGAATATTTACAAGAAATGTTTATAAAATTCAAAAAATCATATAGGTCGGTCGCCAAATTCATAGCCACTATGATGACTCATTACCCTGTAGCCTAGACTATTGGATTATTTTACTAGGATCATATAACCATTAAAACCCGTTACAAACCTTCGAGTTATATGTATCGAATAAGATGTCATTTGCTACCAATTACTTTTGGTTCATTGTGATAGTTCATTGACCTTACAGACCGATCTCAATGTTACTGTACTCATAATCATCTTGTTATAACATAGTGTTAGGCAATACTCATCTCTAACAATAAATGATACTTTATGGCATGGAAAGTGATTAACGTAATTAATATTTTAATTATTCGAACGAGAACCAAATCGAATTAGGTCTTATTAGCAGATGTAATATTAATATTTCGTAAAATACTACTTTTTGACAAAAAATCTTTCTAATTCAACTAAACTCTAGACATAGGGACACATTTTATTCTTCTGTAAGATGGTTAAATGGTAGAAATAACTGTTGATAGGTATATAAGTTTATATAAATTAGCACTGAACCATAAAATACAGATTCTATGTACAGCAGTGTAGTAAAATAGCCAATAAAATTATTGATGGGTCTTTCCCACGTTGTAAGCATGATGCAATCGACTCATTGTCTAAGTACCAAACGGTAGTACCGGTCTTAGTATTTACTAATGTGGTACAATAACGTATGATTTATCGTTGTAAAAAAAGATTGTGAATGTATAAGCACCCTCGAGTGCCATTTGCAAAACTCACTATAAATTTTTCTCCTCTTCAGGCGTACCTAAATCGATTAGACTCAATAGTCATTTTGGGTCCGTTACCTAACTATATATTGCTAATGATTTGTATTGACGTGTTAAATAAGACCCAACACAACACTAGTACAGTCCGATACCGATCACTTGAATCATCATTAATTGTCTCGCGGCTCGTACAAAGAATGAATATCAGGTTCGTACCAGTTCGCAGTTCGTAATACGAGTATCAATTAATGAAAGGAATTCAGTACGAGACTTGCCTCAAATGTGACCTAATAATTAATAAGCATTCAATTACATTTACATTTTTAAATACTAGTGATGTTCCTTTGGTTCAAACATGTTTAAAGTTTTTTTTAAAATTTAGTGTAAAAAGGAGGAAAATGTATGTTTTCCATTTTGTTTCACGTAGTTACTTATGTTAATAAAAGGTCGTTGATATAACTGGTTTGTAAACTGGGACAAGTGTATATCTGATGAGAGGTTCTATTTTACCGCGCTCGCTAAAATAACGATTTTAATCATGATTGTACACAAATAAAAAAACACTCTTTACTAATAAAGTTGAAACTAATAATGTTTACTGTGGTTTCGTTTAATATAAAAGTTAGATTAGTTTAAACTTTTAATTACACACACACCTAGTAGTTAGTAACATGTTTTACTAATATTATAAATTCGAAACTTATGATGGATGGATGGATATTTGTTAGAGTTTGCCGCCTAAACCACTGAATGGATCTTGATGAAATTTGGTATAAGATGTAGAACATAATCTAGAAGAATGCATGAGCTACTTGGTTGTTTTTTTAATTCCATTCGGACAGTCTCGTCGGCGAAAGTTAGTCTCTAATAAATCTAAACAATAGAATAGCAATGATGACTCGTTTATTTTGCTTATCCAAATAAGGTGGTGTAGCGGAGATCGTTTGGATATGACGTCACAAGAGTCGGTTGAGGCTGCGCAATGATATTGATCCGTCGTACTTGTACAACCTGCGAGTAATCGGAACCTCGCCTTATGAAAATTCAAAAGCATACAACATTACATTAATGGTGTGCAACCAAATACATTTAAGAAATATAATATTCTTTTGAATCTCTTTGTGTGCGACATTAAAATAATAATTTTGTTATGGAAGTGACTGAAATGGAGTAAATGAATTTAAAAAATAAATTAACTTTCCGAACTTTAATATGGTCAATATGTTAAGTAGAGAGCGTCGGTGGCTCAGGTTTAAGCACTCGACTTGTAATCTACAGGTCTTGGGTTCGAATCCCACCGCCATGTACCAATGTGATTTTTCGATTTTTCGAATTTTCATATGTACGAGTACATAATTTACCCGACGTTCTTACGGTAAAGAAAAACATCGTGATGCAACCTGCACACATCGGCGAAGAAATTCAAAGATATGTGTGAAGTCAACCAACCCGCAGTGGGCCAGCGTGGTTGACTATGGCCTAGTCACCCGTTATATTAGGGTAGGCTCCGAGTCCCTCGGTGGGGACGTATAGTGAGCTGTTGATGATGATTAAGTATTTCGGCTTTAATATTTGTCAATACTGAATCGGTTTGGTAGTTCCATTTAAAGACAATCATTCTCACAGCGGCCTTGACTTTATTTATTATTTTGTGTGAAAACTATGAATAGAATCGCGAGGCCGTACACTAATTCATTTAGGTTTTTCATACAATTGTTCTCGTTGTACTGATTGTATCGAAAATTCTTACTATAATAATATTAAATATCGAGTATGTTACCCATATTTGGCACTTGACTTATCGTAACACTGTCTTAAGTTTACAATAACTGTTGACGATGTAACTTTAAAGTCTTCTTTAATACAGCAACATATGTCGAATTGTATTATTTCTATTTATTTATTCGTGTTTATTAAGCTGTATTGTGTACCATTTATTACCATTTGTTATCTGTTTGCTACCGAGTTCTACCACGGTAGATAGAAAAAATGTTGGTAGTATTTGAATGAAAATAAAAAGTGAATGTGGAGGGTGGCCGGCACACAAGTAAAAGTCGGCCGTCGGAACCCGAACTGTTACCTATTTAAAACAAGTGTTTTATTTCGTCTCCTCATCGCCGCATCCCTTACACTAACTATGTAAATAATTTTATTTTCTTTTTCAGAAACTTCCATACCCAAAAGCAGTTGGGTTCATCGTGACAAATGAATTCTGTGAAAGATTTTGCTACTATGGGATGCGAAGTAAGTTCAATAAAAATATTTTACTAGCTATGGCGAAAAAATGTTTCTGTTTTCCGATACACCGGCACATGTTGAATGTAATAATTGATGTTGCAATTTTACTGCGGCTTTTTCGATCGCTGGCCGAATTGGCATGTCATCGGTCACGAACAAAATGGAATTTTCATACCGACTTTTATGCCAATATTTGAGTTTGTCCGACTTTCATTGTTATAACTTTTATCATTGTTTTTGATGTTTGAATGCCGAATGCAAAAAACACGGTATCTCTTGCTAACCTGAATAACAGGTTAGTCATCTAATTTGCCGTGAGTTCTAATGTTAGTGAGATTTTAAATATTTGATTACAAACGAGATTATTTTAACACCATGACTGATTACCAATTGTAATATACACAATAAACAATTGGAGATAAGATACGAAATGAGTATATTAGAGGAAGTTAGAGAGTAGCACCAGTGGTTGAGAAAACAAGGAGTAAAAGGTTAGCGTGGTACGGGCATGTTATGAGAAGGGATGAATTGCATGTAACAAGAAGGACGTTAGTTATGAATGTGGAGGGGTACACCGGTAGAGGTAGACTAGGTAGAAAGAAATGGATGGATTGCGTGAAAGGTGACATGATCAAGAAGGGAGTGATGACTGAGATGACGGATGACAGAGTTATTTGGAGGACGAAAACCCGTTGCGTCGACCCTACGGGAGTAGGATAAGGAGGAGATGATGATGACTGATTACCAATTGCAAACTTTAACGTTATAACCTCGGTTTGCTTTATTTATTGAAGTAGTCATTCATACATTCTAAACTCCATAGATCTTTTCTGAAGGATGATCTTAATCTAAACGTATCAGTCAACGTAAAGTGTTAACTACTCAACTTATCTCAAGATATATCCTTGGTTACCTATCAGGTATTCACCTATATTTGACAAGTGGGTTGTCAACCTATAATATATTTTTATGAAAGCATCAACAAAATGCCTTGAACTAGTACGTATTTTTCGTATTTACGTGTTATATCACTAACTTGCTACCCCTACCCCTCTTTCACACAATCCATCCGTACTTTTTTCGGTCTTTCTAAAGCTTGATTTATTATATTTTTTATCTATGTTAAGGTTATAAAATATCTAGTACAATGTTAATTGTACAATTTTCCTTAAGGAATGATGTTACTGTTTACGTAGTATTTTGCTATTTTCATTTAAATTATACTGTATAAATATTTTATCGAAGTAAAAAAATGTTGTTTAGTAATTCAAGTTAAAAATGGTATAGTGGTACTAGTTTGTAAGTGATTGAAGTTATTAATGTTGCATAAGAATCAATCGTAATTGTAATGTTTTAATAAATGAAGCATTGTTTGTTTGAACAATACTCATTTAAATTTCGTTTTAAATCACTTGTTAGTAAATAGATTTTACGATAGCGTATTCAGCGATAGTACATTATGAATTCAAAATGCACGTGAATCTCTATAGAAATGTAATATTGTTATCTCACTTTTTCAATGGGAAAGAAAGGGATGACTATGTTTTTGTACGAGTGTTTGAAAAACAACTACACGATATGATTTATTGTACATCGCTCTAGAGGGGAGAAATATTTGTAATGATTTGTAGACTTATCAATTTTTTTTATAGCGATCCTGTCTTTATACCTTCGAGACAAGTTGGGATACTCGGACAATGGAGCCACCGTGATATACCATGTTTTCACAATGTTCGCCTACTTTTTCCCCTTGATCGGTGCTATGATCGCCGACGGATGGTTAGGCAGATTCAGGTAATTATCTATTCCATATTTTCTATACTTCTAAACAGTGATTGCAATCATCACCTTATGTTAAGACTCTTTTTCACTAGCGAGACTATCTGCACCATTCTTGCTGCGCGCAGTTGCAATTATTATAAGTAACGGCGGGCGTACACCTTTGACTAAACTATCGCAGCTAATTCAACTGTTTAGTTGCACAGCTAAAATCGAATAGTGTGCGCACCTCCATATAAGCTCATAGGAATCAAAACGTGGCTAAACACTTTCGCGATACTTTAGTTTCCGGTGTGCGCACGCTCTAATTATATACCATTGTCTTCTTTCCCTGTCTACCAGTTGAAGAAAAATTGCTTTACAACACATTGTAATCAGGTCAAACTCCGTTGAATTAAATTTTATGAAGATTATTGAACAATATTTTGTAGCCAAAGCTGTACACGGTACGATACATTGACTAAAATCTATAGAAAACAAAGATTAGGCCTAAAGTTTGTGTAATAACGTTCGTTTGGCAAAACCTTGGGATGCTTTTATAATTTTAATACACGATTTTAATCTTATTTTTAATTCTTTCACTATTATAAACATTATACAATAATATTCTATTATCTAATTTAACAAGTGTAAAACGTAAATTAGCACGTAATTTTATTCGCGAAACTCGGCACTACGATAACTATGGAAAAAAAATGGCGAAGCAAAAACGGAGATAATTAATTTTAATTAAGCCATTAATTTGCATCGAATACCATCGTTTGCAATAGCGGTAAACAAATTCATGTAATAGAAGGAAAATTGATCGTCCTCTAAATGTGTACAATGCTTCTAGTTCCTATTGCAGCTAGAAAGATATCCTCTGAATACAATATTCTAATAATAGACATTGTGTTAATTACAAACTTTTTTCTACAAATTAATTACAATATGGAAGTAGGCAAATGTAACAATAACCACAAAGTCAACGATAAAGTCGCCATTCGGGGTTAATATTAAGGTTAAAGTATAAGATCAAATAAAACAAGTTAATTTTAGATTAGGATTATCATTTTAACACTTTTAGTAATTAAACAATGAACGGAAAGTAATTGTAAAATAACGCGCTTTACCGACTCCCGACACGTACAAAATGAACGGGACGTTCGCTCGGATACGAGTAGACGGCATCTCGAGTATAGCCACGCCTCACTCGGATCCGAGTTAAGAGCGCTAAATGTGTTTCGTTACCTAAGAAATTTGTTGGTTACATGATAATGTTAAAACTTTAAAATTGAATTTTGAATTCTTCTTTACGAAAATGAACCCTAAACGATGGTCGAAAGAGTTTGGTTTTGAGATTTGTATGAATTTAATTGTTTGTTTATTTCAGAACAATATTCTACCTGTCTCTCGTTTACGCCACGGGTAGTGTTCTGATATCCCTGACAGCAATGCCGCCATTGGATTTGCCAAAATTGTAAGACCCTTTCTTGTATGAAGCCTTTATAATTTTAAATCTAAAATGATTTTTATTAACTTGATTAAACATATATCTAGACTTAAAACACTCATAATTGTATCTTTCTATATCATTAATGTTTATTGTTAAATTTGAAGGCAGATAGCGTTGATAAAAATTGAACAAGTACTTGGAGGATATTTACTTTTAGTGTTTTCCAGACTTTATAGTTACACGTGTCAATAATACATAAAATAGTAGTTGTGTGTTGGAATTGTATGAAGACACTTGAACACACAACGATATGTACGAGAACAATTTATTCAAGATCAATAAGATTTAACGCCCTGTGTCTCTGTATACTAAGATTCAAATTTTATAGCGGCTCGTCGTAGCATATTTTAAGTAGCTAGGTGCCGGCTGGCCTCAGCGGGTGGAATAGCGAAGGATTGCTCCGTCACAGTACCTATGATTGTTTGCTATGCAATGCGCCATACAACGTTGCGAGACGCAATAAAGTTTGGTTGGTACTATACCAATGCCACTGCTCGGTATCCTTTTATTAATGGAAATCGGTGTCCTTGCTGCGGACATTTCTTGCCAATTGCGGTCCCTCTTCTCGTCTCCTCTTCTAGTGTTATATATTTAATCGCTGGTTATGATGACATTTTTTTCCTTTAATTGATATCTATGTATTAATTGAATTATTATTTTACAGAGAATTTACAATCTTAGCTCTGCTTCTTATTGCATTCGGTACGGGTGGTATAAAGCCGTGTGTGTCCGCATTTGGTGGGGACCAGTTTAAGTTACCAGAGCAGGAGAGATACCTCGGCTACTTCTTCTCTCTCTTCTACTTCTCTATCAACGCGGGCAGTCTCATCTCTACCTTCCTCACCCCGATCCTAAGAGCCGATGTGCACTGTTTCGGAGAAAATGATTGCTACTCTCTCGCGTTTGGTGTTCCTGGTTTACTAATGATTGTTTCTATAGGTGAGTTTATTAGCTTTCAGTTGTTATACTATCGTTTCAAGTGTTTTAAAAACTATGGAATAATAAGTTTTTTTACTAAGTTTGCTATTTAATTTTAATGGTATTTTTACTATGATTGGATAAAAACAGTACCTTGGCTATGTCTTTTCACCTCTCGTAACACAAAAATACTTTTTGATGTTCGAATGCTATTTCCTTAAGTTTTAAAATATATTGAAATAAAACTACATATTTTTAATTAAAAAGGAAACAATAGTGTTCTTTTGTAGAACCGCATAATGAAGTGTAACATTAAAAAGCAAATAAAAGTTTATTTTTCCAGTTTTTTTTGTTGCGGGAAAACGGCTTTACGTGATCAAGAATCCCGCCGGCAACGTGCTAGGTAACGTCTCAGCCTGTGTCGGAGTGAGTAATAACTTACACTTTCCTAATAAAACTTTCCAATACCGGTCTGAGAGGGTTTTAATTAAAATCCCGTCTGTACACGACGCCTGAAATGTCAGCTACATTCGTCTATTATACAGCGTAAATTCTAGTTAAGTTTAATAAATCGATTGACTTTAGTTCAAATTATTCTCATATATTTTATTGTAATATATTTTAAATAAATCGATCCGGCCTCACATATACCTAAGTTTTATAAGAATGAGGATGGGAGTATTTATATGTCCCATCTACACAGCATCAAACATTTATTTGGTTTAAAAAATATTTAATTGAAATTCTCTACAACTGAATTCAGGTAATGGATATGAGTTTCAATTGGTTCAGCAAAAATTAAATACTTATTTGTATAGAACCTACTGAACGAAATTTCTTCTGAGTGTCGAGGGACGTGTGCTATTCATATTTAAAAAACACACGTGTTTTTGTCAATAGCATGCGTTAGTGCAATCTAAGAAAAGCAAGGAGAAGCGCGAGCACTGGCTGGACCACGCGGATGACAAATACGATTCGAATCTCATCGAAGATATCAAAGGTCTACTAAGAGTTCTTGTTCTCTTTATACCGCTGCCGATCTTTTGGGCGCTCTTCGATCAACAGGTATTTTCTACAAGACTGTAACTGAATGTTAATGTAATTTTCAATTTTGCCCGACTGACAGGCGAGTAATTTTTGGCCGGTATGTACTCGTGTGTGTCCTGTCCCTTTGGGGCGGCTATGTGTTTAGGAAAGTTGCTGGCTTGCTAATATTGTTTTTCCGTCAAACGATCGAGTTGAATGACAAGTTGTGAGCTATATATTGATATTTATGATTCGCATAAAGACTATAGAGTATCAGCGATAACATTAATTATAAATCTTGTTAATAAAATTGAATCATGTGACATCATTAACCTTTGGCATCATAATGTCTTATACTAATGACCGTCCTCGTAGCATTCTACATATTATTAAGAATTATAGATATCAGGAGTTTTTAACAATATTTCTAAAAGAACGATATTAAGTAACAGCGCCACTATCACCAATTGACTTAAATTTGTGAAACTATAAGAAATAACAAGAGAGAAAGATGTGTTTAGATCGTGTCAAATGAAAATCTGTATCTACAATTGTAGGTCAAGTTTTGATACCCTTATACTATTTTTATAATATAATATTTTATTTAGGGTTCAAGATGGACCTTCCAAGCTGATAGAATGTATCAGGAAATTGGAAGCTGGACCCTGAAAGCGGATCAGATGCAAGTGCTGAACCCTTTACTCATTTTAGTCTTCATCCCTCTGTTCGAAGTGGTAAGTTGAGATACTAACTTTAAGATATCCAATAGAGAGTTTCCACTATCGAAAGGCTTGTAATCATGATTTATCTCTATTTTTTTCTTAAGAGATGAGAGAGATAGTATTATAATTTTGTCCAGATGTTTCGGTAATGGGAACCCACAGAAAAAAGCTCTTGTATATTAAAAACAAGATCAAGTAAATGGTAGGTTAATTTCCCCCTCAAGAAAATAATTCGATGCAGAAAAATTAACGTCGTGTAAAAACTTTAGCTCGCATACAGACGTTAACCGAGGTTTTAATTAAAAAATAATACGAGTAACATGCAACGCCGTATCAATTGTAGCGTTGCTTTTTTTAACTATTTCATTTTTATATGGTTTCATTTAACTTGCCCTGTTTGTTTATTTCATTTTTCTATTGCCTCAACACTTCGTTAACATTGTGTTTGAAAATGTTCATCTCATTTCTATCCATTCAAATTTACATTTTTTGTAATTAAAATCATAATAGTTATTAATAATTGACACAGACTAACCGTAATAACCATTACAAAATTGATTTTACTGAACACCTGATGGGTAATATAACCTAACTAACAAAAATTACGATATATTAAAACGGTTAATTTAAACGTTTTATTTAAATGTATTTATTATTTCAGTCAATTTATGTCACTATCGTACTCAGAGCTGTTATGTGGCTACTAAGAGAACCTGTTAGATTAGACTTGAGAAATCTAAGCGACTGATTAAATAAGCTTAAAATAGCTAAGTGGTAGTTAATCATGTTTAATGCTTTAATCGAATTAAAGAGGCATAGGTACTCGTATTATGAGATATGTTTTTAAACTTTTGCCGTATTTTCAGTTTTTTTTTTACTTTTTTTATAGTTAACCTTTATTACAGGCTATTTATCCGTTCCTGACGTGGTGCAAGCTGATAAGGAAACCTTTACACAAAATGATCTGGGGAGGTATTCTAGCTGCCGCCGCTTTTGTCATTTCTGGAATTGTTGAATTGAATCTTTTGGTAAATATCCTACCTAATATTTTGATATTTGATTTTTTTAAATATAAATAAAAAATTCTTGGTAACATATGAATACTTCTTTCCAGCCTACTTACGGTACACCAGTATCGGACGGGTTGGCACAACTCAGAGTTTATAATGGATTTAATTGCAACATAACTTTAAATGTTTACAATCCAGCAGAAAACATTACAGATAAAGTTATAATAGATGGTCTGGGAGTTTATGAGAAACTGGATATTGAAGCACATCAGCAAGTAGAATTGCCTTACTTTTTTAGAGGTGGAAGCAAGAGCGATTGTATGGATGCTAACTATGAAGGCAAAATGGTATTAAAAGAGAAAAGCGCAAATTCATTCTTCGTCTCAAATTATGGTGTTTACCAATATAATGATAATAATGACAAGGCTATTGACGGAGTAAAAGTTAGGTGAGACTCTTTTTGTCTTAATTGTTTCAAATACTACAACTGCCAGTAACAATAGAGGACAGCACATATATCTATATACAGTAATACTATAGTTATTTGTTAAATCACTGGCTACTTTTAACAAAAATATAATATAAAAATTGTAATTCTTAAGAGTTCAATACTATAACTCGTCGTGGATATTTTCGCAATTTTCTTTAGCATAAAATTTACTGTATATGTCATTCCAGAATTTATATAATTTTTTTTCTAATTCAGAATTAGATAATTTGTTTTCTTTACCGATAACAAAGACGTTATCTTCTTTTACGGTCATTGGTAGCCACGTAACACTACCATTACGGTTGTGATGTGGGTCACTAAATTTTGCAAAGTTCGCCCACATCTTGGCTATTTGCTGGATAAAAATTCTATCTGGGTCGTTGATGTCGTGTCTCAATTTGACGTAACTCTCCCAAAGTGGTTCGCATTTTAGAATATAACATATTTCATCACCTCCCGCTGCACCTTTTATCATTGTATTTGACCCAGTTAAAGAGTTTGTTTTCATAACATTGAAATTTCCCTCGTAGTCAAATTTGTATACATAAAACTTCTTTCGCACAGCTAAATAGTTTTGTATAAATTTGTATATCGGATAGATTTGGAGTTCATTAGCGTAATTTAGAAAATCATGTATTGACTTCTCAGAAATACCTTTATTAAAATATCTTTCTCTTATCCTCTTTGCGACTCTTATATAAGACTTGGAAGTCAGATTAAATTTACAGCCATGAGTAAAAGGTACCATGTATTTGAAAGAAGAGTTGAGGGTTCTTAAATAGCGGGAATTGTGTATAAGTGGCGTGACTTCAGACATACTTTCTTGGCTATTAAAACCGATCAGAATTGGGACACGAAACCCGATTGTTTTGATTTCTTTATACATATCATAAGAATATTCAGATATCACTGACCGGTTTGATTTTTTCTCGATTATTGGCGTAAACGGAACAACTGGTTTTTGAAAGTTGATTACTTCCTTTTTTGTATAAATGTTCTCGGCAACTAAAGCTATATCTTTAGTAGACGCTTTAACTATATTGACAATACCTTTATTTTTGAGTTTATTTATTAGCCGTTTTCTTTCTAAATCATAATCAATTTGAAATATGGACGGAGAATAGAAGCTTCCGCTTTGTAATATAGCTTTGGAGAATAACTTTTTATATTTCGACATTAATAAAGTAATCAGCGTAGCCGCGGATCCGCTGCCCATTATTGTGATTTTCTTTTTATCTCCACCGAATTTTTTGATATTTCTTCGTATCCATTTCAATGCAATTACAATATCTTTTAAGCCCATGTTAGCATTAGTATCATCTTTTAGTTTTAAAAAACCAAAAACACCAATTCTATATGTTAAACTAATAAATAATACGTCATTTTCTATTAAAAAGTCCGGACCATGTATGTGACTAAAACTAGAAGTGAATGCGTAACCATGAATCCATACAATTACTGTTTTTAAATCTCCCTTTAAGGTGTCATATAATTCGGGTGTATAGATATTTAAATTAAGACAATTTTCATAGCCGAATAATGCATGTTTATGCACAATGTGTACCTGGGCACAAGCTCCGTGATATTCTGTCCTAGCGTCATAAGGTTTCTTCCATTTTTTAACTGGCTTTGGGTCTTTAAATCGAAGTTTTCCAACTGGCATTCTTGCGTAAGGCACTCCGTAAAATGCGTAGTACAATTTTTCATCGAATACTGTCGTTGCCCTTGTTCCTAAGAGCGTTCCTTGTTCTACCAATACCTCAACACTTCGAGATTTTACAATAAATATAATTATGAGCCAAATATCGGTGACTGAATATTTCATTTTAGTGATAAAAACGTCCACTACGACAAGTGCAATGGTATAATTATTATTTTTATTATTTCTATGTTTACAGTTATAATGAAATTAAACGCAAGGCGTTCTATAAACAAACTCTATGAGTCATTAAATTTTAAAATAAAAAAATAATCAAGTTAAGACATGAATAAAGGTCGACAGTTCGAATAATAACTAATGTTTGGGATCTAATATGTAAATTTTGAATAACTATTGTAAACTAATTAGTCAGCATTCGCCATGTTATTAAAATCGAATTAAAAAACGAAGTTGTTTCTCACTATGTTTTTTTTTATGTTCAGATTTTTATCAAACACATTTTCCTTGTTACGAATAATCATGCAAGATAAAAAGAACCGAACAAAGTTGAATATTAGTACTGATGACAAACTTCAAGTATCCTTAGAAAAAGGTACTTATGACATCATAGTGGATGGAGAGGTGGTGATGCCGGACGTTTCGTTCCAGACGGGAGCCGTTTACGCAATACCATTGTATGAGGACAACGGAGGACACTTTGTAAGTACCTGAAGCGATATAATAATTCCGTGTAATAAATTGGTTGGCTGGCTTGGCTTGGTTATCCACTTTCAACAAAAAGTTATGCGACGATAATATTTTATCATCGTAGGCCAACACAATGAAAGTGGAATTCTGAGTTTTTAAAAAGATTAAAGAGATACCAGTTTTTAACATGTTTTTAAATGTTTGAATTTTTTAATTTTTAAAATCTATTGTATTAAAGAAATGTTAATTATTCAACAGTACATGGACGTACTAACAGTAACACCGCCGAACACCTTGCATATACTGTGGCTGGTGCCGCAGTACGTGGTCATGACGATGGGTGAAGTGATGTTTTCTGTAACTGGACTCGAGTTCTCTTTCACACAAGCTCCTGCGAGTATGAAGTCCGTGTTGCAATCTGTTTGGCTTCTCACTGTTGCATTCGGGAACCTTATTGTCGTGCTCATTGTTGAAGGGAACTTTTTAGATGCTCAGGTAAGGTCACTAATATTATTCACTGAGATTTCAAGGATTAATTAAACAGTTTCTTAGTGTATAATTCTCATACTAAATTTACTTTAATTGTCTCCATTAAACGTCTCCGGATGCGGCAGTTTTGTTATTAAAATCTTGTCACCTGATGGCTAGCTAAGGGTACAGATTGGTAAAGAAAATTTAACGATAATTCGCTATTATCTCACATAGACATTACTTACTATGGTTTCCACTGTGGAAACATTCATAAATCATATTAATAATAAAGAGAATTTTGTATCCATATGTTTAGATACAAGAATTTACTACAACTATATTTGTGTAACGTTAAAATTTTGGACTGGACCGATTTTAAAAATCCTTTCACTATTAGAATGTATACATGCACATAGGTAATATTTAACATTCTTACAAAATGCTTAAGAGATAAATGTAACGGAAAGCCTGCAGTAATTAATTAATTAATTAACCAAAAATTGTATATATTTCAGTGGAAGGAGTTCTTCCTTTTCGCGGGGCTGATGTTATTAGATATGTTAATATTCACCGTAATGGCGCTTCGCTACAAATACGTGGAACTCAAGTCGAGCACCGATGATCTGGCCACCAGGGACTTCAGACTGGTCGAGAAAAGTGAGCCTAAGAGCAATTAGATTTTACTATTATAATTAGTGTAACAAAGACTTCTTTAAGATTAAAATATTTCAATATGTGTGCCTTTACAAGTGTTTTTTTATCCCTATTTAATACCTTAGAATACATGATCACACTATCTTATTTAAAACTAGCTTTTGCGAGCGAATTCGTCCGCGTGGAATTAAAAACAAAAAACAAAAGTAAGTAGCGTATGTGTTCTTCCAGACTATGTTCTACATCTATGCCAAATTTCATCCAGATCCGTTCAACCGTTTAGGCTACAAACATCCATCCGTCTATCTAAACTTTCGCTTTTATAATATTAGTATGATTAAATATTTTTTAAAATATCATTTGTTTAAATAAAAAAAATTGCAACACTTTTCTCCATCGTAGTATCGGATGTCGGAAGCGACGGAACATTTTCACATCAAACTTTCAATCTGTTTAGTTAAATGGCATGAACGAATTAAACAATTAGCTTTGGATAATTTGTGTGTTGTTCCCATAGGACCCTGAGGTTTGTACTTGTTGGGGATGAGTCATGTGACGGTGGTTAACCCTCTGTATTCTATTGTCAGCGATAAGTAGGGTCCCTTCCAAATGATTCTCAAACATTTAAAAAGTTAAACCAAAAATGATTTTCATTTACAGTACAATATAAACTGAATTTGGACATGTAACCATAGACTACTATTTAATTTTAGAAATATCGAGGTAGTTGTGTAATTTGATTGAATTTTTTTCACTTATTTAGTACAGTCGGAGAAACTGACGGTGTTCCATCTTAAAAGCTAGAATTGCTTGAACTTTTTGAAACGAGACACGGAACAAAAATCATTACAATGCTGCTTATATTGTGCCTGGACGAAAAAAAAATCGGTTAGTAATACACGACTAGATTTTTTTTATTAATATTCCGTAGTTTGCACCGTAAATTGTACAAAAATAGACGGACAAAACTACATCGGCATAAAACTGTGATTTGAGAACCGCTGGACACAATTGAAGTGAACGAGCCTGTCGACGACTTGTTAATAATTGCGTATAATAAATGCTTAAATACAACAAACATACAGACAAATAGGGGCTGGGGTCGGACGATAAAAGAAAACGATTTAGTTTTCGCTCTATTGATAAATCGTTGAAACTTTTTTTTTATTTACATCGAGATTTGAAAAATACTCCGTTCATATTTGAAAGTAATGTTTTTAACATAAATAGTGAATAAATGTTACAAATATATTTTTTTGTTATTTATGGTGATTGTGTAGATTAAAACCTGGCAATAAATAATCTTGAAAAATGTCATATTAAAATTAAAAAAGACAAAAGTTATATATATTTTTTTTCCTTATCTGGAAATTAAATTAAAAAAAAAATATTAATAATAACTCACATAATTAAATAATGCATTGAAAAAAATGTAGCTTCACGCGTTACTTTACATTGACTTAATTATAATTTTACTTGAAATGAAAATGAAAATGAAAAAATGGAAAAACTTGTACCATAAGTTGAACAAAAACACTATTTTTAATACGAAAAGGTTTAACAAATCTAACTTCTACATAAGTGTGCACTATTGTGTTCTACGCAAATATTCAGGTAATATTATATTTGTTAATTCTATTTAATAAAAAAATCACATTTTTGTCAAGTAGCAATCAAAATTGCTCTAAAAATAAAAATAACAGTGTTTATAACTATACCACGACATGTATTAATTAAGTGCAGTCAGAAAAACATTTCCAGTGGTAGGCGTCGGAATATGTTCCGGGTACTTTGATAGGCGCGTGCCGGCCGCGTGCAACTAGGGACCCGCACCTAGGACTCCACCGTTAGGGCTGCGCCTCCATGGTCCATATACAAAGGAACTCGAACCACGTGCACTCCAAGGATAATCCCGAATCGGCATATGCACGCAAATAAATAAATTAACCAAAAACCTACTGACGAACGCCGCGGACTATAGACTATTGGTTTTAAATTTTAATTAATTCCAATACAAAATTAAATTCAGTTCGATTTAAAATAATTCGTTATTAAATCGAGACTATTTTTGTAATGTCGGGTTTTTTCTTGACTTGCTCAAGTTTACCCTTTAAAAATTCCAAGTCTAAAGTTAAATTCTTGCGTAAAATGTTCTTTGGTCTAATCCTGTACAACTATATCTGGAAACTCGGAAACTTTAAAACAGTTACCTTCGCCCTCTTTGTGACATTTCGATTAAGGCAGCCACTTAAATGACTTGTTTATAGAAAAGTTTGCAACTTGCAAAAAAGTTAAAAAAGCATTGACGAACATTTTGCCTGGTTTTCCTTTGACTAAACTATCGCACAACTGTTGTGCAATTGTCGATTGTTTTGCAGCCAATTTAACCGATTAGTTGCGCAACTACATACAAGCTCATAGGAATCAAAGCGCAAGTAAACAGTTGTGCGATAGTTTAGTCAAAGGTGTGCGCGCGCTCTTATATTTGTGAACAATTAGACGGAAATATTTCAACATGGCTACAAGATTGCGATCAGTGGCGTGCGTACATTACGAACAGACATCGTCAAAAACCAATTCATTGCAAACATATTCAGTAAATCACTTCACATTAACATCTGCGTTGGGTGACAAGGCACTCGGCGTAAACCGACAAGAGCTCTCACACGAAAAACTATCAAATGCGTTCAAAGAGGGCGTGGTCGTGCCGCGTGTCAGTCGCGCGACAAGCGCATGGTGGCCGCGTGCCACGACAGTCGCACGTCCACCGTCCCCGGCAGTCACTCGCCGCGACAAATCAATTACAGGGGTCAACCCGGCCACGACTCCCGAACGGGAATTAGCACCAAATTATAGCTGTTGCGCGAATTACTTGTTTACTGTTAGGGCGCTACGCTAATTTGTAGACGGAACGATGCAAATTGAAGCGTAGCGGCTAGTTATAACTGAAGTACCAGGTTTTACCCCCTTGTTGACAACTTTTACACATTGGCATCTAAATCTATATTTATTACTTCAAAATCTTTCCCGGGCGTTGTTTTTTTTTAATTGAATAATTCTGTATATATAAAAGAAAGTCGTGTTAGTTACACTACTTATAACTCAAGAACGGCTTTACCGATTTGGCTGAAAATTAGTGAGGAGGTAGCTTAGAGTCAGGAGACAGACTTAGGATATAGGTTTATTCCGTTCGACAGCGATGGATGGATGAATGTTTGTTAGAGTTTGTAGCCTAAACGTGTAAACGGATTTCGATGAAATTTTATATAGACGTAGAGGATAGTCTGGAAGAATATCTATCTACTTTCTACGGCTATATACTTTTGTTTTTTTTTAATTCGACGCGGACGGAGTCGCGGGCGAAAGCTAGTAATATAATAAAACGAAATATAAAAATAAATACAAACAAAATTTTACTTGAGAATAGTTCGAGTGGCGGTAACATAAAATGATCTTTTACGAGGAATATGTAATTTAAAGTCAGGTTCGTGAGTTAAAAATAAAAGGCGAAGCTATCGTTATCGAGAATGTTTTGTTCTGCAATATTTACTCAAAACTTTCTATTTCAATGTTCCCTAATGGTTGTGCAAAGTTAAAGACCGTGGTTTGAATAATGCAATGTACTATCATTGTTGCATTTATTATCCAATTTCCAGAGAAGTCTCATGTCAATTTTATCCCTTTAAAATCAGAGGTTGGTTCATTTTTAAGAAGGTTTGAGTATTAATTTATCCAAATTTTATTTATTAATTTTTAACAAGGTTGTATGTCAAAAAAACGTGTCAATGTGCCCCTTTGTCAAAAAAACGAAATTTTTTATTGTTTAGTGGGCTGTTCTTAAGACGTCAGAAATAGCATTTGTCTTAAAATAAGAATGAAAACACATATTTTTCAGTTTTAACGAACTTTTTGATTTCATTGCCACATTATTTTGATTGTTTTTACTTTAAACTAGCTGTTCCCGTGCGGCTTCATCCGCATGAAATTATAAAAACTTTATTTTATTGTTTACATTTGTCAAATTCTCAATTGCAAATGTCAAAATGACATGCCATGATGACAAACCATGGCAACCTTGCTTCCTTGATGTTGGCAGCAACTTATGTTCTCTTTCCTACATTAGGATTTTTATCCAAAATATTCACCCTCTAAGTTTAATGGCGTGAAAATATATAGCCTAAAGCGTGACGTAAGTGTAGGGATTTTTATTAAAAAAAATGTTCAAAAATATGCTTAATTGCTGACATCTTAGGCAACAAAGAAGTGGGTTTACGCTTTATTATATAAGTATAGATTAAGCATTCTAAGTCATGTCGGTTTTCTTAAAAAAATACATTAGTTTAATATTCCTGAAGATGGAACTCCTAGGGGGATATTGTATTGGAGCTTGCGAGGGTGCCGGGCAGCCTCTTGGAAACAGCTATATTTTCTCCAACTGTCAGATGCACTCGACTGGCGTCCAATGAGAAAGAGTATTCGGCATTGATCCACCGTCTCTCGCAGAGCGACAAAACAATCAGTAGACTGAGAAAATGTCGCAACGGAATTTTTGGAGACTTTGCACATAAATTGGAGTGTTAAGTATTAAATTAACGCTACCAGAGAGTATCACATAATTTTATCATTAAGTATAGGTTAAGCGAAAAATTCGCACCTTTTTTTTAAAGGAATTGCAGTAACGGATGTACGTGAAACTGAAGACGGAAAAGTCGTCAAGAAAAGCATATGCATAAAGGTATTTTTAATCAAAAATTAAATATGTTTGGTTATGAATCTTACTAATATTATAATCTTACTTCTTACTAATATTTATTTTATTTTTTATTTTATTATTATATAAATGCGAAAGTTTAGATGGATGGATGGATGGATGGATGAGGATTTGGTAGAGTTTGTAGCATACACGGCTGAACGGATTTCGATGAAATTTGATATAGATGTAGAGGTTAGTCTGGAAGAACACATAGGTTACTCACTTTTATTTCTTTTAATTCCACGCGGACGGAGTCGCGGGCGAAAGCCAGTTATGGCATAATTAGGACTAATGGTGACCACTAGTAATGATAAGCATGCATCGACTCTACGGTATTTTAGTAAGTGCTAGGACAAGAATATGCAACGACCAAAATAAGACTTACTTTAAAGAAATAACAGTTATCGTTACAGACACATTATTAGATTCTAATTAACATTATTTTCTGTATGAGTAAAATGGTTACTAGAATGACAAAGACGAATACAAACGAAATTTTAATTAATATTCCACAGAAAAATAACACTTACGCAACTGTTTATTTTCTAGAAGATCGCCAAATAACATTTCCACTGTTCTACCACAAAATCGTTCGGTGGCCCAGCCCCTTTACGCCATAATATTAAGCGACCCGCCCCTCCACAGTAGGATGGGAGACTCAAAAGCACACTAACTCGGACTGTGGTATCCTAAACTAGGCGTTGTTTCATGCCAATAGACTCTACAATCGATTAACCTCGCTACCCACCCCAAAACACACCATCGCGACATACGCAATAAAATACGCAGCCTGTGGGGTATAAATTTATTTCACTGGAAAATCTCCCCCAGTATATTTTAGGTTACCACCGGCTGAAGTACACATCACACAGTACCTTTTACAAAAGTGAGTGTAGTCGTTCATGATGTCTGGTGCAAGAACTCAAATGGCAGACTCATCAACATCACCGTCTTTAAAGTAAGTATTTGTATAAGTTTATTTTTTTCTTGCAGATCCTACCGTTAAAAACCTCAATTTGCACTAAAAATATTATATTTTATTTTTTTATTTCGTAGTGACAACCGACACTTAGACTACAGTAGTTTGAAGTTTTCTTATCCTGATGGGTCTGACGAGGAAGGCAGTTCCATGACACCGGAGCTGCCGTCGTGTGTCTATGCTGCTGCCCGAAGCCGTCTCCAGCTGCCTTTAGCAGCCTACGTTCACCAACACACACGGCAAATGCATACAGGTAAGATATAACTTCTTTTTAGAATAAGTGAAGTCACAGGTAGCGTGATCTCGTGTTGCAGAATTTTGCGAAGGGACGGAGAAATATTTTCCTAGGGTCGTATAGAAGCTTAGTGTAGAGGGTCCAAGTGGGTTCCATTGGAGATTCCGGGATCTTCGCAATCACATTTGAGGATGGCGACCGAGATGGTTTTAGTGAGAGGAAATCTCGCATATCTTGGTTTTTCCTCCAAAAGATAGGATGTCTATCGAAGATTTCCCCCTCGATACCAAAAAATGTAACCTCAAATATGATCACGTCAACCCTTAACTGTGAAATAAAAATGGTCTGTTTAACAAATGTATCGACGGCGGAATTTCACTTAAAACAAATAAATGTAAAGAATAAAGATATTTTAATTTAATTAATAAAAAAACAACACAGATAACTTACACTTTAAAATATTAAAACCGTTTTTCTGTACATATATAATGTATATTGTAGGATTTAATTATATCGTGTAAATGTTCGGAGGGTTACGTAGTACAAAAAATACAGGTACAATAAGGTACCCCTGTTACGGCTCGGAAAAGAAATCAATGCAATTACTTTGTTAGCATCTTGGTTTTTGAATACGTGTACGATCAGATTGTGATGAAATTTTGACTGAGTGTTCTTCGATGGTTTCTGGCTCAAAATTTATGTAAAACATATATTCATTATTCAATTTATGCATTTCCCTTGCCCATTATCACGTTAGTACGTAGAAGTAAAATATTATTGGGCTTAAAAGGACAAAAACAACCCTCAACTTTAATCTAGTATTGAAAATGGCCTAGAGAATTAATGCTTAGATAACTCACTACTTAATCATTTTAAATTTTTGAAGATCGATAATTTTTTTATAAAAGTACTAGCTTTCGCCCGCGACTCCGTCCGCGTGGAATTAAAAAAAAAAACAAAAGTGAGTAGCCTATGTGTTCTTCCAGACTATCCTCTACATCTATACCAAATTTAATCGCAATACGTTTAACCGTTTAGGCTACAAACTCTAACAAACATCCATCCATCCATCCATCCATCTAAACTTTCGCATTTATAATATTAGTAAGATTAGTAAGATTATGATATGATATGATTAGTAGAATGCCGAAAGAGTTAAAAAATAAAATTTCATCGACTACAAAAAATAAATCATTGATGTTGTTCGGGACTTTTACTCCAACTACAGATATTTTTTATTCATTTTTATTTCACTGTTGCCGATTTGTCCATCAATGTCGAACGCATTTACAAAGAGCCTGAATATCGTGTTATAAAATCGGAATGAACAACACCGCCAATTTTCGTTGGAGAGAGAAATGATTTTAAAGGTTTATTTAAAATATTGTTTCTTTAAATATTTCGAATTACGCAAATCCATAGAAAATATTGATGTCACATCCATAACGACTCATGGAGTGATGATATTATATTTTGTACATAAACTACAGTGTACATAAACTATATAATATCTCTATTGTAAATGGCGGCTATTAATTTATGTTTGTAATATAGGGAAATTGTATAATGTAACAAAAAGTTGTTTCCGCGGAAGAGTACATATGTAATTAGACCGTTGTATAAAGATCTCGAAAGACACTCTCCTTCCTTTAAAAGTAGGAATTTTGTTGAAAATCGGGAATATTTCTAGTGAATATATAACAGTTTTAAATAAAGAATCTATACCACTTCTACGGTATATGATTAAAGGCTGAATAGATTGCTTAAGAGACTTTTTTTTACAGAAGCGTTACTGGAAGCGTCAGTGGAGCCGGAATACCAGTGCGGCGGGTCGCCATACCGCGTCCAGAGAGCCGCAGCCAATGTTCGGGAGCGCCGCCGCATGCTGAGGTCCGGCCCCAATGGGTAGCCCTTTTCATTGTATCAACCTATTTTAGACCGCTGTATGTACGTGAACAGCTTGAAGCAACAGCGGCAGTTTAGTTTGTGTTTTCGACTCTAAAAAATTTCGCAGACAGCACGCCGCTTGAAGCTGTCCGTGTACGGCAATCTTTTGCCGTAATATTATGTCCACGTCACCTAAAATTTATAAAAATCATTACCTTATTGTCTTCTTAAGTAAGTAGACGAGTGATTGAGTAGATACTCTGCTAGCATAGCAACCGAAATGCGTTTCCAACAAAAGATTACTTAAAGACATTAAATCCATTTTTATATTGTCATAGACATTATTGAAAAGACCTAAACAGTTTTTAGATCAGTAGGTCAATATATGTGACACATGTTTTTCAATAGCGCCAGTAAACCAAAATTAGCTTAAATTATTTTAATATTAACCTAACAAGCGAGGTCTATTTGTTGTGAAAACAATCAAATAGTCAGAATATTTCGCGGAATTTCATGGTGTCTAAAATCAGTTAGTCCGTGTTCCAAATAATTAAACGCAAAACACCGGAGTTTTATACACAGTACAGGAAAAGGTTCAATACTCCCAAACCGAATCTAATAAAGACCATATTTCGTTTCGATTCTCCCCTGTTCTCTTTTGCCGCTGTGTAATACAAGCGTTACGCTGTAAATAAGTATCCAGCTATTGAGATAAGTTCAAACAATATTCATAAATTGGCAGCATATCTATAATATTTTAGTTATGAAACATTTCATTTTCTAAAACGGTGGTGTTTTGTTGTGATTTTAGCAGTATAAACTCGGCGTTCGACGAACTGCGCGTCCACGTGCCGACTTTCCCGTACGAGAAGCGACTAAGCAAGATCGACACACTGCGTCTAGCAATAGCCTACATAGCCCTACTTAGAGAGGTTACTATTTTTCTTCTTTCCTTTCAAAAAGATTTATGTTATACTTGATAAGGGTTGCCAAAAGCTGTAGGTAAACTTTCTCTTCACCGTATATGCAAAGAGCATACGTGCTCATCTTTCTCTAAAAAATTAGGAAACATCAAGCATGGTGTATTAGTTTGGGCAACCCTGATGTAAATGGCCGACTTGTATGATTGATAATGAATATGGTACCCGATAAGAAATACTGAGACCTGGTTTTAAGACTATGTAAGATTAAAACATTATTTTATTCTCCTAGGTCTTGGACGCAGATTACGATCCTTTGACATATGTAGAGAAATGTCTCCGTGGTGAAATCAAGGCCGATCGCGCGCATTGGAATACGAGCGGTAAGTCACATCATCTACTTGATCAACAAAAACAACCAGGCATCAATGTGCTTATCGTCGTGGTTAAAAATCGAATAATCATTCATTATATAAAAAAACTTTTCTTATTTTCCATTTTATACGTACTTGCCACAATTAAATAAAAACGTTTCATTTTAATATTATCAGGTATATAAAGCTCGAGCTTCGACTCGAATCCTTTTTTTAAGACGCTTAAGCCTTCAAGACTTGCGAGCCCTCAGAGCTCGAGCTTTGACTCAGTAGCTACGACTCGGAGCTCGAGTTTCTGCCTCGGAACTCAATTCTCACAACACTACGTGAATGCCTCCTAATACTGCATTTTGTTTCTATAGCCGTAATAACTCCACGTATTGGAAAGCAAAAATCTAGTTCAAGGTCCCATTAATTGCATGTCAACATAATACGTGATCGTTAAACTTGACCATGGATCAAATAGAATAAAAGAGATGTCAATATTGTTGTTAAACAGTTGTAACGACAGTGGAGACTCACTATTACACACATACAATGTTCTACAGTACAGTACTATCATATACTCGCGCTATAACATTTGGATTTGTACGTATTACTCGTGCGCAAAAGTGGCTAGAAAGACCCCACAATATGGTGATGGACATTGAAATTAATATTTGTTTTTGTTTTTTATAGATCTGACTGCCCGCCTGTCTTGGATAAATTGGGAAAATCTCGGCGTCAATCCACAACGTCGCAGCATCCTCACATCCCTTGCTCTAAGCTCAGAGAACCTGCAGTACGCTCACAATTAAATACAATTCTCTTATTCCTTAGCCTTTGAAAATGTTTCTCCAAGTCGTTTAATATAAACTTTATTCAATTAATTATCAATTATAATGTTAAATCTAGTCATTTTAATGTATTTTTAAATATTGAAATAGTTGAAATTTAGGTATATTTACATATTTAACAAGCATAATAGAATTTAGTAGTGTTGTCACTTGCAAATTTTTCTGTTTAATCTAGTCCACATAATATTGTTTAGTTTACCTACTATTTCCATTGACAAAATCCCTGTCATTCCCTTAAAAAAAACATCTACAACACTGTTACGGCAGTGGAAACGTACGGCTACACTAAACAGTATGGTGATATTAAAGTAGAAAACTGTTATTTATATTATCGATATTTCTATATTTATTCTTAATATAAATCTGCATTATATAATACTGTAATAATGTTTTTGTGTTGAAAAGCTTCAATGTTTATATTGTTTTGTCTTCCAAATACATTAAAAAAATCTATCGCTTTTACTAAGCTCGTAATTGTTAAAAATAGTACTTAAATAGATGAAAAACAGGTGCAATATAGATAAAATTTCAGTTATTGCTGTGTTGTTAAACGGTTTTCCATATATTTGCAACGTTTATATACTCTACGTATTCATAACTATGGATAACCAGTAAGTAGTTGCTTATGTTAGAAAAATATTCACTATGAATGTAATTTAAATGGTTTATGTAGCTTAATAAAAATAAATAAAAAGTCGTTTGGGTTTTATTTCTTGGGCACTTTATTTACCATTACAAATTAAAACCAGTATTAAGTACAAGTCAGACAATTAAACATAATTATCCGCATAGGCGTCGCCAGGGGGAGAGGGCAGATGGGTAGGTCCCCACCTAGTAATGATAGAACACAAAAATATAAGACATATAAAAACTACTATGATGGATGATATTAATGGTAGCCCCCCCCCCCCAAGGGAGTAGGTAATATTCCTGTTATATTTTATTTAACTTTAACTGTATATTGATGCAATTTTTGCCTCATTTTTACGAATTCGGCGGCCATCTTTACAAAAAAAAAAAATTAAAGACGCCATATTACCAGTATAAGTAAAAAGGAGAGAGAAAATGTATGTATCGTGCCAAATAAACATACCATGTCTGTCTACATCTTTACATTTTACCTATACTTATGTTTACAATCTATTACTATAAATGGAAATTAATCTAACATACTTTAATTTTTTTTTAATCATTTTTTTTTCTATAAAATCTTATAGAAATGGACATGTTATGCGACGAGACGATAGGGACATAAACCAGAAAGTGTTAAGAATGAATGTGGATGGCTACAAAGATAGAGGAAAACCGAAGAAAGTATGGATGGATTGTGTGAAAGAGGATATGCTTAAGAAGGGAGTGGATTCTGATATGACGGCTGATAGAAATGTATGGAAGAACAGCACATTCTGTGTTGACCCTCCGTAGGGATAAGCGCAAGTTGATGATGATGATTTCTATAAAATCTTAATGCCGATTAAATTCCATTTAGTATAAATAGTTAAATCTTAAGCCTTACAATACGAAATTCCCTACATGTTTAGTGGGAATGTAATCTTACAATTATCGGAAGTGAAATAGCAAAAATTTCAATACAATATAAAAAGTAATAAAACTCTATGGCCAGTCTTCCATAACATTATGTATGGTATGCCATGTTAATCCTGTGCCAGATGGTCTATGACCAGAGGGCAATAAGACATGCCTAGTAAATGTTCTACCTTGGACCAATCCAAGAAATATCTTCCAGTTCTTTCTTCTACCAAAATCATATGGATTTCTATAAACATTTCTCGGCGTTTTCCGGAATTTTGCATTTATATGGCTTTCAACACTTGTCTCTCCTCTGCTAATATTCTTCCCATGCCACCGAACTAAAGTACCTAATGCAAAAAGTACTGATAAAGAAGTAACTGCCATAAAAATTACTGCTTTCCGTTTCCAAGGATGACTACTTATCAGCTGTAACTCTGATATAACAGGGATAGGTAGGTTATGTTCCCTCGGAGAGTTAATGGAATCATATTCTACAATATCCTTAATAGGTATTAATGCACCTGTTTGATTGATCCGGACTGGATGACCAATTAAATCGGGATCATTATGTGGGATGTTAGCACCTGCAAGAAAATTATAATTTAAAGATGGATAAGACTAATTAAAGAAACTATTTCAGCATTTACAAATATTTCAATAGCAGTTTAATCTCTGAATTAGATATTTTAATATGCTGTATTGTTGATGCAAAAGTAAGCTTTTAGAAAAAAAAAATTGTAATGTCAGTATGGAATTTTATGGAATTTCATTTTACTTACTTGGATCATACAACCATAGTACTTCAAATCCAATTTCAAATCCAAATATTATTAAGAAAGATACTCCGGCGACCATATATACCATATATAGAAAGAAATGCCTAGCATTGTAGTACCCAACACAGTTGTTTAGCCAAGGGCAGTGGTGGTCCATAGCAAGGATGCATCGGTCACAAACTGAGCAGTGGTGGGTCCTAGGAGGCTTTGGTGATAAACATTTCTTACAGATACTGGCTGCTTCAGATATCATTGTGCCCTTAAACAAAATTATCATAAAAAATTTACTTTATTGTACTTAAACCCAACTTGTTGAGTGCCAAAATTTATTTCAGGTCACTGTAACTCTAGATACTCATCTTTAAAATAAAATTAAAAAATATATCTTCTATTACCTAGCTATCTACTGATAGAACTGAAATCTCTCAGTGAAACAATTTTAAATTTAACATATGGTCTTGATGTACCTTATTGAACCAAATTAACTAATTAAAACAAATGTCAAAAGTACTTACATGAGGGGGATAACCAGGGGAAGTAGTAACTCCTTTATAATAATGAAATATTATATTAAGTAATAGCCAATTACCGAATAGTACTAAAAATATTGTTGTACATGGATCCCGTTGCCACCAAAACGGCAATCCAATCCAATATGCAATCAATACAACAGCTGTTGTCAAAACTGTTACACAGAAAACAAACACCTGGAACATATATAAAATTAATCTTGACATAAAATTACTACATAATATAAGTAAAAGTATGCATACATGGCTGATCCAAAAAGAATCTGCAATTCCATATGGGAAAGTCCTTATTATTCCAGTCGGGATGCTTAAAACTTGACTATAGGATGTCTTATTTAGAAAAGCTGTGCTAGAGGAAGATAACAGTTTGGATGGTGGATATAAGAATAGCAAGCAAGGTCGGACATTATGATCAACTTTGAGATGGAATTACAGGGAAGAGCCGACAGAGTAACATGTATGCATTCTTTTAATAAATAAAACACACCAAATTAGACTTACTTGTCCTAGATTACCAGCAAAATTGTCTACTATCCAAAATATGGGTTCTAGTAAACAGTCAATCACATAACTTTGGCTCATGTGTTCATTGTATGTTAGAGATTGCATTGTCAATTTTATCTGAGCTAGCTTCCATATTAAGTTCTTTCTGAAATGAAAAAAAAAAACACTGTGAGGAGCACTAAACAGTATCTTATCACCAATTATTCCATATCGCCTAAAATTGTAGTTTACTTTATATTGGGAAATATCCCTCTCCATTGAAAACGCCAATTAATGATAGCCATGATGGTGTTTAAATAAACACTAATATTTTAAATTTATGAGCACTCGTGTAACTTTTCTTATCTTTAGGTAATTTTTACATGATTTCTTTTTTTGTGATTTCTAAATATCATTAAGTAAATATAAGCAAACGCTATTCAAAAGCATGCTTAATTCCATCTAGTTACTAAATCAATGAGTTGCAAATCCTGCAATATGGAGAAAAACTCTACGGGTGGGATAAAAATTTGCCATCCAAGAAGATTCGCAGTTCCTACATAACATTTTACTAATTATTTAGATTCAGAGATATGCCTCAATAACATCAACAATTTCAATTTTGCAACTTTTAACAGTGACAATCAGTGTCAACTAATTGTCATTGTCTGACATTCCCTGTTAAATTATTGTTCGTAAGGACAAGTTTTGTGTACTCTATGGACAAGGATTTTACGCAAATTATAGCAATCGAAAAATTTTTAATTAATGATGTCATCTTGAAATCATGTTTATGAGTCATGTTTCGGCCAATGGGAGAGTGGAAATGTTTCAAATTCCGAAAATATATATTTTTTTATAATAAAATGGAGATAAATCCCACTATAAGTTAGAAAAGATTTGGTGGTAACAACAAAAACTGGTAGGCCTCCATCTGTATGAGATTGTAGCGTCCAAAAGACAGGAACGCGATATTTGTGAGCAGGCTATAATTTAAAAAAATAAAAAATCTCAATGGTTAATGTCACTATAATACCAATTAGATTGATTCAGTTTATTAGTTATCTGTGAGCTATTTACTCTTTGGTTTGGTGTTCTGAATGTTCTTGTCTGATTCTGACGGAAATCGGGAATTCGGAATTTTGGAAACAACTTGCATTAATTTGTCTGTGTACTTGCGACTTACGTACTCTTGTCGAAAAGTATTACCATTTTGATTAAGAGTTTACGAATACTCGGTCTCAAATACTCTACAGTTTGAGTGGTATGTCCTGATTAAGTTCACAGTAATAACATAATAGTCTAGTCAGTTATTGTCGACAAATAAACAAGAATTGTTGTTTTAATGTTTTAACAAATATATTCCAAATACTAATTTCACTGGAATATCTTGTGTAAACGAATACAAGCTTCGTTCAGTATATTAACAGGTATTTATTGTAGTTTTCCGAACGAAAGACAGTATTGTGACTTGAATATATTAATACGAACGTAATTTATGTGTAGTGTTTCAAACGCGTGCAGTATTAGTAGAGAAAAATTGAATACTATGTGCAATTCGCAAATGGATGTCGTGGTTTACGAATTCTCAAATGTGTGAAATATAAATTTTGCATTTGCAGTAGAACTACTACTTAAGTAGCCATGGAAGACGACAGTGACGATAAGGATGATACAAAACGGTAAGTTCTGGAATAAACCTAGTTTTTTTTCTTTTAATACAAGCATTTGTTTACTAAAGTATGTACAGTGGAGTGTTGATCAACCAAACAACCTCATAACTGAACTACGCCCACCTTGCTTACTTGCAGCTGGTCCTAGAATAAGTGATCACTGTCTCAGCATGTGTTAATGGTACTGACAGCTACTGGTAGAAAAGAAACTAAATTGTTTCATACACATTAACAACTACAATGCTGATAGTTCATAAATCGCAAAATAGTGCTTGTATTAATACCAGAATTTTCACAAATTCATTTACACATCAGGTGGGATTGTGGTCAAGCACTGGTTTATCTTTAAAAAAAAAACTTATAAATACTTATGTTAAAAAAATGATGTGACAAAGTTGCTTGTTACCGTCAATCTAGCTTGGGCAGATGTAGGCTGGTAGTTTTTATTCACTGGTATTTAAATGTGCATTGCTGAATCAAAACAGAACAGAAATTATCAGAACAAACCAATTTTCTAAACACCCATCTACCCTAATTAGTTTGGTTAATCAACGCTCAATAGTAAATAACATATAAATATTATCTGTTAAACATGTTTCTAGACAATATCATTTTCTCACCACTCCGAAAACATTAAATGGATGATAATAAGTATGAACAGTACAAAAATGAAGTATTTGTTAATTACTGCCTTATTAATTATGTAGCTTAATATTTGTTTATTATTCTCAGTTCTTTAAACTTGTCTGGCGAGTTCACTTACATAAATTTTTTTAGTGGTTTAACATATCTAAATATGCACTATATTGCTATTAGTCCAATGTAGTTATTTTCTAAAATTTGACACAAACTACAATATATACATTTTTTATATAACAGAAGAACACGCAACTTGAGCGAGAAAAAGCGTCGGGACACCTTCAATATGTTGGTAAATGAATTATCCTCAATGGTCACCACTAGCAATAGGAAAATGGACAAATCTACAGTACTAAAGTCTACAATATCTTTTCTAAAGAATCATAATGGTATGTTACATGAATATTTTTTATATAGTACCAATTTCTTAATTTATCAGAAACTGACTGGTGTATTGTATTGTAGAAGTGACTGTCAGATCTAGAGTTCATGATGTCCAAGAAGATTGGAAACCAGCTTTTTTATCCAATGAAGAATTCACATATTTGGTGCTTGAAGCCTTGGAGGGTTTTGTCATGGTTTTCTCAGCAACTGGCCAAATTTACTATGTTTCCGAAAGCATAGCTTCATTATTGGGACATAACCCGGTATACATTTTTTTATCCTCATTAATTCTACTAAGAATTTATTAAATTGAGTTTAATTTTATATTTTCCTAAATGTCTGAATGTTTGTAGGCCCACCTGATAAATGAAAGCATATTTGATTTGGCATGTGAGGATGATCGACCAAATTTATACAGTCTTCTTCAGAATCCCAGGACTGCCTTTGATCCTTCTCAACCTTTTGTACAAGGTTAGTTAATAAACCTTTTTTGATATATCAGTTGTGCAGATTACACTACATATTTTAACTAATGAAGATTATTTATGCAATATATGTTAATGCTTGCTATATTACTATTAAGCGTCGTCAGCCGATGATCATGAGGGGAGCAGTTATTATCAAAATGTTCTTTATTCATAGTAGTTTTTACATCTAAGTATCTAGTTGTCCTATAGCTTAGTCCGTATTGAGTATCAATTAAATAATAACCTGCAATAAGTAATCAATTACATATTTATGCTAAATTTGTCCCAATGTCTTATATTGTGCAATTCCCAATGCTGTGCGTAAAATTAATTTCAATCGTTTCTATACATTTTGTCTAAAAATTAACCTATCAACATAAGACTGGTAAGGTTGAAAGACCTTTAATTTAGCATTTACACACCACCTTCAATTTAGCATACTGGTTATGTACCTATCCTATTGACAGCGCAACTTGTTAACATATCTTGTGAAATACTAATATTGTATATTCTATTAACCTAACTGCAGGCAGTTTTGCGTCAAATATTGCGTCTCACTTGCATCGATTTCTTCATGACCTGACCTCTTTTAAATTATGTTTCTATATTTAAATATATATTTAAACTAGCTTTCGCCCGCCACTGCCGAAACAATGAAAAAATACTAAAGTAAGTAGCCTGTGTGTTCTTCCAGATAATGCTCTACATATCTCTCAAATTTTATCGAAATCCGTTAAGCCGTTTAGACGGAAAACTCTAACAAACATCCATCCATCCATCAAAACTTTCGCTTTTACTATATTAGATAGATAAGATAATATTCTATGGTATGGTAGGAGACCACATTATGCGACTTGGAGATCTATGTATAGGAAGGATATCGTGATAGTGATACCAATGGAAATTAGCTTGTAATCGCTTTTACTTGGCGCTTAGGTTGACACCATACCTTATTTAGTAAATAAATTCAAGTCCAAACAAATGAAATCAGGATGGATTGGAAATAATAGTAATAGCTATTAGTTAATTGCAGTCTGCTTATTTACTATTATATAATGCTGTGCGTAAGCCTCACGTCCTATTAACTTCTTTTTTTCTGAAAACAAATGCATCTAGAACGAAATCGATGTATATGTCGTCGATCGATTGTGAACGCAGTTTGTTATCTTAACAAACATGCTTTTTGTAAGTTTCCACAATCGGTCGATGATATAAATGTAATAATATTATGTACATATATGTATATCGATAAAATGGAATTGCCTAATATATGTCCTTATCATAACTACACAGTAGGTCCATCAATTTACATATTATATTTTTATATGTATATAAAATGATATATGAATGAACATCCACTACATTGCCTTTTGACACATTTAATCTACAGGATATCATACTGTGTAATTCACTGGGCAACGCCTTTATCCATCAGTGGACTCAGAAAGGTTGATGACCTAAATTCTTATCTTACTAACATTATAAACGCGAAAGTTTAGATGGATGGATGGATGTTTGTTACTATGTATCACCAGATCGGCTCAACGTGCCTCGCTGAAATTTGAACACATAGGCCACTCATTACGTTTTTTAATTCCGTACGGACGAATAAAAGCAAAGGATATTAAAAACATTGAAGCGATATCGCGAGCAACAGCTTTATTTATTCGTAGCTTTGAAACATCTATTCCATATTACAGAATATTGTGCAATTCGTGTGTATGTTAAACATAAAGGTCCAATTAAAGGTGTATGAGTGAAGTATTAAACCGTCCTTCGGGGCACGTGTTCGGACGTAATGTACGCGTGATCGGTCACGTGCATGATTTACAAACCTGATGTAGAAGAAAACTTTCTTAATTTCAAAACCCCGTCTTAAAATTATCGTTACTGAGAAAACGTTGAGCAATTTATAATTTATTTTCGATACTTGTGCAATGTCACGTTTAGAGGATTAATAACGAAATTTATCGAGATCAAGTATACAATATACCTTGTTGCGTTGCGTTTTATTTTTGTTTTATACTTGGCCATGGTTTCCACTGCCAAAACACCTGTCTGAAATATTGCTATCCTTATTCTCTTTGATTCGACAGAGATTACAGTATTTATGTATAGATCTAGGGCAGTTCGCGAGTGAGAACAGTTGCAGCGGAATAATAAAGAATTATTTTTAAACGTATCAATAATAATAAATGGCAACTTTTACATATATTTCAGAGAACGAGATCAAGTTCCAATGTCATCTACGCCGCAGTACTTTGGATTTCAGAGATGAAGCAACCTATGAACTTATAGAGTTCAATGGACATTTTCGTAAGTAATGTTCGAATTTTTTATATAGGTATTTAAAATGTTTACATTAATAGAGAGTCGCTAAAGAAAAAAAAAATAATTATAACTAATTTAAAAGTGATAAAAGTTTAAAGAAAACGAATTCAAGCAAACGCCCTGCTATCGGCTGTTTTCGTTGTTTCGTATGACAAAGACCTTTAACATATAATATATCTATAGACCGGACATAACTTAACCGATTGCTCAAAACCATTAAAATTTCACAAAATTGTAATAAGATAAATAAAATCGATGTGTCTGTATGTAACATAACAGTGTTTTCGTGTATAACAAAAAAAAATGATTATCTTTGTAATAGTAGTCAGTTTGTTTTTAAAATGTGTTGACTTGTGACGTTATAAAAATGAATATTTTGACAGACAATGGTATCTGATCCGGTGGGCATAAGTCAAACTAAAGTATGACAGCTCACTAGCCCCACCCTGTTTATGTCAACAAAGTGTCAAAAGATCATTGTTGTACTGGAGCTCTCACTTATTTTCTTTTAGGTCATTTTGTATCACTAAATCTATAGAACTAACAGCGACAGCGCCTCACCCCAGTTATCTTTTTTGAGAATACCTTGACTACTTGACTTGTACCTCACGCAGCCATCGGCATGACTTCGCTAATGAGTTTCGAGGCGCATTTTTAAATTGCCATAACTTTGTTTAAATGCTGAGGAAAAAATACTTTTGTATGAAAATTCTTATTGGAAACGTCGTTTAAGTTATATAAACATACATATTGTTGTATTTAACCAAAAATATATTATTTGTTATTTGTAGGTACAAACATGGAGCGCTTCGAATCTACCGAAATGTCTAGATATCAAGAACATGAGTCAAAGTAAGAATAATACTTTAATATCAAGTACGAAAATAGCTTCTCCGGTTCTGTATAAACTTCGACTCCTTATTTCTGTATTTTAGAGGATAAATAATCAAAAACAAGCGAATAGTTTCGACGCTCGTTACCATATACAGGATGATTGTTAACGCACTGATCACAAGCATTGTGGTGGTAAAGGACCTCAATAGCTACCGTTTAAGTGCAATATATGTTGCCTAGATTGTCTATAGATTTATAGTTATTTAATTTGTGTAAAAATCGTAGAAATCAGGCTTTTGACTAAAATTAACCAGTATGTCCAAAATAATGTATATACAGTGGTCATTTTACTTTCTCAAGCAAGCCTAATAATTGGGCTTCCGTACCGTTAACCCTTTTATTGCAATGAAAATAAAAGTGACACTACCATGGGACCAAAAAAATAATCTTGAAAATTTTCTCAAACTAGGTTATGAATCATCCTGTATGTAGTTAGTACTTTATTCTGTCATTATATTACTTTGGAATAATGGCCTTTAAGACTGTATTTTAAGCCGTGTCGTGCTTAACAGAACTTGGAGTCCAAACATCATTATTTATAAGATTTATACAGATGAAATAGTTATCTATGCATATAATAAAATTGGAATGTCTGTTTATAATATCAAAAGAAAAGTTCCAGATTTCGGAAGGATGATGCATTTGCGTTGCTGATAACGTAAATCGCATTTGAATTTCTTTTTATCTGTCTGTCTATCCGCAAGTCGCCTTTGTTCCGGGTAATCTCCGAAACGCCTGGACCGATTTCGACCGGACATTCACTAAAGGGTAGCTGACATAGCATATTATAGGCTACTTTTTTATCTTAATATTGCGTGGACGAAGTCGCGGGCAACAGCTAGTTTAGTTATAAACTAATTAAAAACGGCTATGCTTATTTAATCCGGTGCCGCACTTCACCGTCTCACGTTGATCACCCCGCCTCTCACGTTGGTCAACCCGCCCCTCACGTTGATCACCCCGCCCCTCACGTTGCGCTCCCCGCCTCCTCAAGTCCTCGATTATAGGCGCGCAGAAAGACCCAGACAGCGATCGCTAAATAATCCCAATCACGGATGAATAAGAACCCCTAACGGACTCTGAAACTGGTGGTGCTGACATCGGATCAAGGTAAGTGTAGCCGATTTTAATTTATAACGAGCTGTCGCCCGCAAACTTCGTTAGCGTGGAATTTAAAAAAAAAGGTCGTCTATAACATTCCCGAGTGCATCTATTTTTTACGGTCCACCCGTTCCAGAGATAGCGGTCCGGTCGCCATTTTGACGGCGCGGAATTTAAAAAAATGTAGCCTATAATATACCCGTCCATGTCAGCTACCATCCAGGGAATGTCCGATCGAAACCAGCCGTTTGGGAGATTACCCGGAACAAACGCGGCTTGCGGACAGACAGACAATTTTTTTTAATACGATGTTCGTTATCAGCAACGCAAATACATCATCTTCCCGATTTTTTTTTTTGATGTTACAAACAGACACTCCAATTTTATTCAATGTATAGAAGATATAGATAGATACCTGACTAGATTAAGTAACATTATCTCCGTCTTCAAACCATTTTGTGTTGACTTATACAATATTGGTGGTTGAGACTTATAGACAGTTATAGACGAGCCGCCTCTGGTAATGATGATTGTGTCGCGACATGGTAATCACGCTTCTATAGGTAAAATTGGCGCTCGTTATTACTTGACTTGACTGAATGGTTTTTATTTATAGATTTATATTATAGACACAAGTAATTACGAATAATTTCGCCGCATATGATTACGTTAGTAATTTAGTATATTTTAAAGAGCAATTCTTAGATACGTTCATTGCGTGTATCCTTGACTTAATAAATGGGATCAAACATGTTAAAGAAGATTTTTGCTTTATTTATCTTTTAGACAGACTCACACGGCCTTTCTGTCGAAGTAACTCTTTTTTTCTTACGCACAGCGGTTTACAGGAAATAAAGTGTCGTAACAAATTATAGGAACATGTAGCGTTTCTCAGTTAATTTCAAAACGATTGAGTTAAAGTTTCATGGTTTGCCGGTCACGTTGCTACGGCTTATGCCTGTTTGGCAACCCACCCCGCTTAAATTCTTATGCTGAAATTTTTAGAGCGCCCTTCCACTTTGCTTACGGCTACGTACGTGAGTAAGTTTTCAGTGTAATCTCAGAATTTGACTTTTTCGTCTTCCTGGTCTGGCAATTTTTTCTACTAACTCGTAAGATAAGTCTTAAGTACGCTCAATAAATTTAGCTTTAATAATAGATCCTAAATAAAGTTCTTATTAAGGCTTCTTTGTTTCCCCTAATCTAACCTCGGAGGCCCAGGGGCTTAGTACTTGTAATGTGCTGGTCCGATCTTCGCCATTTGTTTTCAATTTCCAAATTTCATACGTACATTTATCCAACGTTCTTACGGCGAAAGAAAACATAATGCAAGTTGCACACTTCTGCGATACAAATCAAAGATGTGTGTTAAGTAAACCATTGCATTGAGACGGCTTAATAACTTGTTCACCCCTAACTTAGGTGGGATACGAGCCTCTTTTGACGATGTTTCGTTTGCAGGTTGCTGTTTGTGTGTACCGGCCGGCTCTACACACCGCAATTAATTCGTGACGTGTCTCTAGTTGATACGAATCGGAACGAGTTCACTTCACGACACAGTTTAGAGTGGAAGTTTCTTTTCCTGGACCATCGCGCTCCGCCTATAATCGGATACTTGCCGTTTGAAGTGCTGGGCACGTCCGGATACGACTATTACCATTTTGACGATCTTGAAAAAGTCGTTACTTGCCATGAAGCATGTAAGTAATGTTTTTATATTGCAGTGTGATATTGTTTTTTTTTTTGTTCAGTTATGTGGAATAATCAAATGCTATTTCTCTAAAGTACCAACTGTGGGTAACCTGAATATTTAATAAATCAGTCCGTTGCCTACCGAGTGGTTTGATTGACGTCCCAATTTCTATTAAATTTCTATACCAATTATTACAGTGTGATTAGTAATCAATGCTTGGAACTGATATGGTTTAAAGCGTGCAAGTCGGTTTTAATTTTATATCGATAGAAACACCTGATATGTGGGATCGTGATCAATCGCTACGTAAATCTTTCTAAAAGGAATAGTAATTATTTTATATTTATGCGGGACATAATTTACAGTGATGCAAAAGGGAGAGTTAACATCGTGCTACTATCGATTCCTCACCAAGGGTCAGCAGTGGATCTGGTTACAGACTCGTTTCTACATAACATACCACCAGTGGAACTCGAAGCCCGAATTCGTCGTTTGCACGCATCGGGTAGTCAGGTGGACTCTCTAATTATTACTAGTTTTTAATTCGTATACATATTTAACCTTTTAATAGTCTGTTTAGACTAGTTTAGATAGAATTTCAGATAGTCATCAGATTGTCAGTACTTTAGCGCAAAGTTCACCTAGAATCGGCATACTTATTTTTTTTTTAAATAAACTGATGCCACTTTTAATTACACTTTAATACTGGTATACTTTAATGACATCACACCAATTAAGGATTTTTTTGTTGTTGAGTATAGGTTAATTGTAATTATGTATGCAGTTACGCCGACGTTGTGAAGAGTACTAAACAAGAACAAGGCGAGACTGAAACAGTAGTAGATATGGATGCTAATCAAAGTGAGAAAGAGATTGCACCTGAGCCACCCTCAGGTATGGTGCCGGTACCATCTCCTACTTACTTGTCGGAAACCGGGGATACGTATGGTGGATCTTATCAAACTATGTCCCAGGTATGTAATTCTGTATACATTTTGTTTCGCGCATTATTTTAGTCTCTGTGGTCATTCGCATTTTGACATTTTGGAGTTATTACGAATAATATGACTCGCAATGTCATTTAGGTCCGAATAGTTTTCATACCTCGTATCTTCTAATATAATGATTGCGAAGGTTTGGATGGATGTTTGTTAAAAAGTGTCTTAAACAGCACAGGTGGGTTAGGCAGTAATAAATCAAAAACGAAACGTTCCATCGTTTCGTCTAAGCGATAGCGTCTCTCGTTTTCCCGTGAAAGCTAGACAGTAACAGACAATAGTCGCTTTCGTGCAGACGAAGGTGAATCGAAAAAAAACTAATTATTGTCTATGCTGACGATGACTTTGTGTCAATTGAATTTGACGTATAAAGTTACACATATTTTCACGACAAAAGTACAGTTGAGATTCAATAGTTAGTGAAGTGTTTTGGTTCTAATTTTAGTTAATAAATTCAAAACTCCCTTTTTGCCGTAATACGCCTACCATCATTCCTCTTTGTGAGGTCCCTTGCATTTGGGCAACCGTCAAGCCGATGTTCGAGTCCTACGGAAGGCGACACCTTGTGTTGGCTGAGAAAGGAATGTGGCTTTGAGATGTGTCTCAAATGCAAAAACATGTAACATTTACATAGGTTTTATTTGTAACTTGTGTGTAAGTTAAGAAATAAAAATAATTGTATATAAATAAAGCTTATTATTCATTAAAACTGTTATATGCTTATCTTGAACCAGACTAAAACTGCTATTAATTAGTCTATCCCTAACAGCCCTCACCACAATCACATCCAGCCCGCTTTCAACAACAGGTAGTTGTGTAGGGGCAGTGGATAAAATCACTTCTGCATCCTGGACTACAGGGAGTTCCTCTCAAATCTATAAGCATGTTATACAGTACGACACATGCAACAACAATGTCTTTAAATAATTCTTTTTTTTTTAAAGTCCTACACTTACATCACGCTTTAGGCTATGTATTTTCACGCCATTTAACTTAGGGGGTAAAGGGAAATAGTCGAAAAGCGATAGACGAAAGACGCAAGCGGCCTTCTTGTGTGTCACAGTCTAAGATTTTAACGCGTGACGTCAGACGTCAGTGTCTTAACCAATCACAATCGAACGATTGTCGCTTTCGTTCCGTTTATGTTTTTTACTGCCTAACCCCACTGATCAGTATGAAGGTATTAATGTAGAACATAATCTGGAAGAACACAGGCTACTATTTTAGTTTATTCTGCGCGGACGGAGTCGCTGGCTACAGCTAGTTTTAGAATAACAGAGTGTTATTTATTTAATTATTAGCTTTCGCCCGCGACTCCGTCCGCGTGCAATTAAAAAAACAAAAATAAGTAGCCTGTATGTTCTAGACTATTCTCTATATCTATGCCAAATTTCATCGAGATCCGTTCAGCCGTTTAGGCTACAAACTCTTACAAAAGTCCATCCATCCAACTAAACTTTCGCATTTATAATAAACTAGCTTTCGCCAGCGACTTTGTCCACGTGGAATTAAAAAAACAAAAGCAGGTAGCCTATGTGTTCTTCCAGACTATCCTCTACATATATACCAAATTCCATCAAGATCCTTATATCAGTTTAAGCTGCAAACTCTAACAAACATTCATCCATCTAAACTTTCACATTTATAATATTAGTATTACTGTAATAATATTGTGTTACAGCCGGAGTCTGTCAAGTCAGCGTCCGGTAGTACTAGCGGTACTGTGACAACTGTATGCACGGCGGGGACCACCTCCTCCTGGCCTCGCGGTAACCAGAGGTACATCGGATCTGATAATGGTTCTCTTTCTGGTGAATCCCGCTCCTCGCATAGGAATACTGCTAAAGAGGTGAGTAATACATACTATGACACTTAACATAAATTAGGGTTGTGAAGGAAATGTGGTATTAACTTAAATTAATTAAAAAAAAACAAATAATCCAAGTGACTTGACTGACGTTCTTACGGTGAAGGAAAACGTGATGCCTGCGCATATCGGCGAAGATATTCAAAGATATGGTTGACTATGGCCTAGTCACCCTAACTTAGTGTAGGCTCCGAGCCCCTCAGTGGGGACGTATAGTGAGCTGGTGATGATGATGGTAACATGATGTTCGTGTAGATGCACAACCGCTTGGAGCCGACGCTGGTGCCTCAGTACGGTATAGGCGCGCAGTATCTGGAGCCTGCGCCCTATGTAGGCGCGATGGGAGTCCCCGGAGTGCTGCCTGTCTCACTGCCACCGCTACCGGTTATAGTATCGCCGGACCAAACGCAAATTCAGGTTAGTTTCACGAAGACTGGATTATATCTTCTATTGATTTTTTTTAAATAATAATTAACGAATTAAAAGAATTTTTTTTTTCAATTATTTTTAATTTTTTTGCTATTTTTTTACGTAATACGAATGTAAGAAAATATGGATTTCTTATAAAAGTATTGAGTACTATTATAGTTAACTATTTTTTATGTTTTAAGTACATTTATTTTTATATGCAAATGTAAACTGCATCGCCTAATTAACCTTTCTAGTACTTTTTCATTGTAAATTGAAAGATTGTATTATATATAACTTTCCAGACAACAAGGTGTTTTTTTTTCTTCTAATTTTAAACAGAGTTAAAAGGCCGGCAGCGCAACTGCAGTTCCCTTGTTCATGGGTGTCGGATCAATTCATATTAAGCGATCCGTTGCTCGTTTGCCCCCTTTCCTATATAAAAAAACCTCTAAATTCTCTACCAAAGGCAAATAGCTGTGTGATTACATTCAATCTGATATCACATAGAGAGCTAACTAAAAGTAGACAATACAACTTTAGTAGAAATTGCTCCACATTTGAACCATACAGGAATTACAGAAAAGTTCATTTTTTGATAGTCAAATTCAACATTTTGTAAGACATCGATTTTCGGTGTTTGCAGTTAATATTTGCATTTATATTTTGACAAGGTATTTGACTTTATAATTTAAAGGATGAAACGCTGATTAAACTTTTATAATCTTTTTAGACACCAAGTGCTCCACAAATGTGGAATTACTGGAATTATAACTAAAATAACAAAACCACTCACACCCAATTAATCTGATCAATTTGGTATGATCAGAACTCACCTAGCTTCACTAGTAACTTGCTTGTTCAACTACTATACAACTTCACGTGCATGCTCTAAGTAACCGTAGATTCTCACTGCCGGCAGTTATATTTCACGTGTAAAAAGTTATGTAACAATAATTTCTTGTACAGGTATTTTGTAAATCTACGGTTATTCATACTAAGAAAAATACTCTCCTACCTTATTCTCCCGTATACGCATTCAATATTAACCTTGTTGTGCCTTCTATTTTATTAATTTCATCTACTTATAAATCTTAATAATTCTGCGTCGTCAATTTTTTTTTTTACATTTTTAACAATGGCTTTTAGTTCTAAATGTGTCTATAATCGATTTGACTCTACTGCTATTGATAATTTTATTTACTGGCTTAATGCTTCTTATAAGCTTAGCAACAGTGTATTCCAGGAAAGACACTTTGGATTAATCCACATTTCCAATATTTAAAGTCCTCCATTAAATTGTATAGATAGGAAACACAGAGGTTGTCATTATTGCCATGTGTGGTCTATTTATTTTAATTCAACTTGAGTTAATATTTAATGATTCATATGACAAAATCACAATCATTTTACTACATTATTCATACAGACATACAATATTTCTAGAATATAGGAAGGGATGGGAAGGAAAAGTGCATTTGACGGTGGAGGATACGCATAGCAAGGGGAAATATCCTGTTTAAGTGCGTCTCATCTTCCGTTGGTTAAGGTTAGGCAACGCATCTGCAGTTGCAGATATCTATGGGCAGCGGTCGTTTCGCAATTTCGGCGGATTTAGGTGGCCGCTTGCTTGTTTGCCAACTTATAATACTAAAAAAAACCTCTAATTTGGACTATAGTTTACAAATAAATATGATTATATTGTATTGATATGCAGATCATAATGGTGGAGCACTGGACGCCTTCGTTCGTAGACTGGCATTAAATGTTTTACTTTTGCATAATTGTAGATAAATGTTTAATTTCGTTTCGGCTATATTATGCGGCGTTGTTTTGAAGATTTGTTAGTTGATTTGCAATCCCGGCCGAGGTAAAAAATAGTCAAATACCTTGTGGGTGGTGGTTTGCGGTGGTTGTGGCGATGTGATGCGAGTTGGCGTCAGCGGCAGGAGCAGCTCCAGAGGAAGCATGAGGAGTTGCAGCAGATGATCGTCAGGCAGCAGGAGGAACTGCGCCAGGTTAAGGAGCAGTTGATGTTCGCCAGGCTTGGGATACTACAGCCCATCGGCAATGTAAGTACAATTCATAAAATTGTCACTGATTGTGATTGCCGCACGTTTGTAATTTGACTAGGGAAATTGTAGACTCGACTGACATCAGTTTCCAGCGTTATTTAGCACCACAGAAAATGACAGCTAAGAAAGTATCTCCTTTAGAAAGTACCAAAATATTTTGTGAATTAATTACTTTTAACAATTTGCCGAGTCAATACAACTTCCCTGATCAACTTATTATAAAGACAGCGATTTACCGGTATTTCCCTCGGATGGTAACGGATAGTTAGGAGTAATATTCTCTTTTAGTGCGTCCTCTCCTTTGTTGATTAGATTAGACATTGCATCTACAAATTCCGGTGGGTGTTTGCTTCCATGTTACCGGGACTAGACATAGTATTTGTAGTAAATATCCTATTGAGCGTATGTTTTATATGTGACTAGCTTTCGCCCGAGACTCTGTCGGTGTAGAATAAAAAATAAAACTTCCAGAC
>LD688996.1:478417-497216 GCA_003118335.3 Papilio memnon
ATGTGACTAGCTTTCGCCCGAGACTCTGTCCGCATGGAATTTAAAAAACAAGAGTGAGTAGCCTATGTGTTCTTCCAGACTATCCTCTACGTCTATGCCAAATTTAATCAAGATCCGTTCAGCCGTTTAGGCACAAACTCTAACAAACAAACATCCATCCATCCATTATCTAAACTTATAATATTATAGTAATATTGTTATGTTTCAGGTGCCAAATGCATACAATTCCGCCGAAGACCGCGAGCAAAATCAGCGTGTACTGCCACAAATATTGTTCGAAGATTCTCAAAATCGTGGCCCGGAGTACCAACCGCCTACCTCTAATGCCCATCAACGTGACATGCCTTAGATTGAACGGTAGCACTAATTGCCTCACCCCTGCTTTTAACGAGGGTTTCCACTGTCGAAATATTTGTATAAAAGCTTATAAACTCATTCTCTTTTAACAAAATAATAAAGAAAACATCTATCTTTCCACTGATCTCCTTTTAATATAAATGTCAATTTCAGTGGTTTATCTTTCCACGCGGTCATAATTTCAGCTAATGTATTGCAATTGTTTCGGCAATGGATTTTCAGGGTTATTTTTCGCACATTCATCAAATATTGTATAATATTTTCATAAAATATACACATATCAGTATATTTTATTATCTATGAACGAGTACGGGTTTTTTATGGTACAAAGAAATGTGGAAAAGTATCAGAATTATCAAAAATATTAATAATTATTATTAATATTTTTATTTTGGTCAACGCGGATTAATATCGGAAATGAATAATGGAAAATGAAATTAAAGTTTATTTTTGGTCCAAATCATTTGATTAAATTAATATTAATGACGGATGTGACTAATATTTACGTATTTTCAAACAAAAAAAACCTGTGCTCGTAAATAGATAATACTATACGTTTCAAGAATATCACAAATCGTATAATTTTTAACTTTAGAAAGACATTAAAAAATGTATAGACTAGGCATAGTAAACAAAAAATTACCGGTACTTTCTCTGAAAGGTGCTATATCAATTGTCGATTAAGTACGCCGTCAATTAATTACATGACATGGGGTTTTGAGGATCTAATCAATAAATAGTGTTAGTGAGATTAAGTTAAAAATGTTTCAAGTGAAGTGTTAAATATGCCTCCTCTATACGTTTTTTGAATCTCTTTGTTTAGAAGTAAGATGATACAAGTGCAAATAGCGTCTTTATTATTCAAGTTTCTTCTCTTATAAGTAGACAGTAGTGCCTTTACTATTGATAGACTTCGTACCTAGGTGGACAGTTCTTTAATTTTTCGATGATTGCTATCATTTGAGTTGGCACGCCGGGAACAAGACTACAAGTCAGCCCGACGTGCCAACTCAAGCACGCATTTTGTTGAGTCCAATGCCATTTTGAGTCAGTCTTGAACTTCAAGTCTATTTATTAAAATGCGTACCTCTAACTCTTTTTTTTATAGTGGGGAAATGCGTTACGCATACCCCCCGCGCCCTATGAGGGGAAAGGCGCGGGGAATTATGTTGGACTCTCTCCCGATAGTCGGGAGCCTACCAACTAAAACCCCACTTTCTCCTTCGTTCCACTAAGCACCGGGACGTGGGCACACCAAAGTATTCGTCGCACACCCCGGTGGTGGTTGGCTGTTACACCTCGTCCTCGGATGTTAATCCTCGCTTGCGCGGAGAACCGGCGCATCCTTCGGCTACTCGATCTGAGTGGCGAGTCTCCCCCAAAACTCACCACTCGAGTACGGTCAGGGTGGTAGGGTCCGGACAAACGCCCTTCTCCTGCCCCCTCTGCGGCGGCTGCGGTTGGCGTCCAGGCTGGTCGCCTCCCTGAGCCTTTCCGCCTCTTCTTTGGTCCGGATGACGTCCTCACAGTAGGATTGGACTGCTCTCCAAACTGCGTCCGACTTCGTCATCGCTGACACTATGGCCGGCAGGGCCAAATCCTCGCCCACTGCGGACACGAGGTCCCGTCTTTGTGTGGCCCACGCCGGGTACTCCTCCAGCGTGTACCTCTAACTCTGGAGTAACTCTTTTTTAAGCTTTGCATTTTTAACTCTAAAAGTTTGCTAAGAATAACAACAAAAACCTTGATCTTCCTTTATTCTATGTTATTTCTCAAGAAAAATAAACTAATATTTTGTTAAATCTTTAAGTTTTAACATTTAATTTTATTATAATATTGATATAAAATGTTGCTTGTTTCTAAATTCTACTTCATATATGTTAGTTCATATGATTTCTTTATATATATTTGATGTTGTGTTTTACGTGTAGTTAATTAAGTAACCATATTTCAATTAATTAAGATTTAAGCTTAAGTTTAAAGTTGTAAGTCACTTTTGATGATGTTTATTTAATCAATTAACGAGTTTTTACAGTTTTTGTTAAAAAAATATATATGTAAAGGAATGATTAACTTGTATATATAATGAAGATATTCAAAAACTTGGTTAAAATCATGAAACCAAAGACATGTTTTTTATCATATATCAAATATTAAACGAACATCACAATATAATTTCATAATATTTAACTATAGTTAGGTTTTATTCCCATAAAAATATAACTGCTATAAAGTACAAATTGTTATATGATTTTTTTATGTTATGTTTTACTTAGAACAATCCGGTATGCATCACAGTGCCAAAGTTAAAAAACATATCTTTCTAATATGTGAATATATATATAAATTCAAAACAGTACACAAATATCAGTACAAATAATTTAATGATTTGGATTTTACTTTCAACTTAGTCCAATTATAAATTAAAAAAAAACATATATTATTAATATATCAGAAATAAAAAAAATGAATAATCTTAGTAAACGGCTGTGGTGTTATGTTATTGATTATAATTAATAATTAAGAAAAGATTATAAACATTTTTGAACGAAATAAATTTCTAAGGACCATGAGCTTGTCAAAATGCTTTGTTAAAGATAGTTAAATTTTTCAAAGAAAAAAATGTTTTAAATTTTATTATCAAATGATTTGTTGTAAGAATTTTTTAAATTACTTATAAAGATAATACGTGATTTTTTTTGTAATAGTCTTCGTATGATCTCAGTTTTGAGATGGATCAGTTACCAGGGCCGATGATTTTAACCGCAATCTTGTTTGAGATTATTTCGACCATCCGAGTCCTTAAGCGACTTTTAATGTCTACTCAGAGACTGCGCGTACAAGGCTTGGTTGTGAGTGTACCATTCGTACAGGCGCTATTATCAGCCTACTTTATACTTTTAATTATTATTATCCAATTTAATATATTATATTATAAATGTACGTAAAATTACATATGGGAACAGAACCAGCAACATTATTTAGCGTGTATCCGTCAGAAAGCATTTAAATATAAATTAAGATATGTTTTTATAAATAACTAGCTGTCGCTTGCGACTTCGTCCGCGAGGAATAAAAAAAAAGTCCATGTTGTTCATCGTTACCGTAGATTTTTAATGGTTAAAGAATTTTGCATTGGCCCCAGTAGATTTTGAGTTATTTCAATACATACAATAATACAAATCTTTACTCTTTATAATATTAGTATAGATATACTGCATGTTACTGGTTTTGTTTACATATTCTGTAATTATATTTAAACATATATTACGCATAGAGATATCACATGTCATAAATGTATGTTAGTTTCAACGTAACTGTAGACATACGGCCATTTAAGGAATCATAGATTCGTAGATATGTTTAGCTCGAGGTTTCCTCAAAGACAATATATAATGAAAGTGTACGTAAAAACCAAAGTCGGCTTATTTGTGTTGCTGTAGGTTTCCTTATACTTTATGGGGCCTAGCACGAAAATTTGCGAAACAGTAATCGTAATGTCATTGATAAAAGAATTAAATACAAGTTTTGTCGATGACGTTAAACATTCTTTCTCACAAATTTTCGTGATAAGCCCTAGTCTGAAACTTTTGTACAAAAACCTATTGTTGTCTCGTTCTTTCTGTTTGATAAAAGTGAGATAACAATATGTTTCGGTATGGATCTAACTACAGTGGAACCCTGCGGTTATTCAGACAATTTAGATTGTAAATTGTTTTTTTCTCTTACGCACATATATTCAATATCGTAGTATTAAACTTGTAAATGTTTAGTAATATAGTGCCGTCATCTTGTTTCGATCCGATCATTTTAATTACTTTTATTTTTAAATCTTAAAATAATGTATTCTCTTTAAAGATGTATGTAAAATTTTGTATAACATAAAAGTTGGTGTGTTCTGCTCTTAAATATACGAGTAGCTAATTGGACTTGAGAAAAATTAGACAATCTTAAGACTGATATAAATTTTTACTTGTAAAAATTATTCGTCTTTTTGCAATTCATAAATCAGAGGACATAGCACGAAAAGGAAGAAGATTTCCTAACGTGTAGCAATTATTCAACATTAATAATATAAGAACAGAACATAAATATAAATATTTTAATGTGTTAGATCACTAAAACTGGAGAACCTGTTAGTTTTTTAATACAGGGTAAAACAAAACGGTTTAGGAATTTCTGAGAATCATTTCACCTGTAATATGCATTTTGAATAGAAATATTGGAAATAAAATGTACTCTTATAAGTTTATGCTTTTATTTATATAAAATTCATTCTACAATGTAATTGCACATGTGTTTCTAAATTAATTGAATTAAATGTATTCAAAAATTGGAGTTTTATTACACTGGAGGCCATTTAAAAATAATGTTTCATGACATTTGTTGACCTTTACACATTCGCCAATAGTATCCTTTCAGATTTAGTAGTTCCGTGTGGGATCCACGCTCGATGATTTTACCTGAAAAAAAAAATAACAATATAAATGTTAGATTCCACTGCCGAAATATCTATATAAATGTATTGTTTTTTCTGTCTTCTGTAAAGAGAGAGGGGAAACAAAACGGTTTCGTAGATTTGGGCAGTAAAAATCCATGATAAATTAGTAGTTTGCAAACGGGTTTTCTATTAAAGTTTAGCTGTCATCGTGTAATCAAATGGATGGAATAGTAAAATTTGGTTAGATGTGATAGAATCTGTGAGATTCAACAATACATAGAATGAAACCTTTGAAAGGAATCTGTTGTTATTATTCCTGTTATGCTTACCTTTGTCTAAAACACAGATGAGGTCGGAATCCTTTATTGTAGAAAGGCGATGCGCGATAGTGATACACGTACGGCCTTTGGCAGCTTTATCCAATGCTTCAGACACCGCCTGAAATACAATAAAATATCTGTTTTAAAATAGAGTAGAGCCAGTGTAGGAATGAACATAAACGTAATTTTGATACTACAAAGTGGGACTGGCTTTATATTTTGGCAGTCGTTAATTTGTTATTTTATTTTCTCAATGTCAATTATTGGAATAAGATATAAGCAAATATTTACCTTTTCGCTGCGAGCATCTAGCGCTGAAGTTGCCTCGTCCAGTAATAAAAGTCGCGGCGACCGTATCAGTGCCCTCGCGATACACACTCGTTGCTTCTGCCCTCCGGACAACTGGGCGCCGCTTGAGCCAAGGTTTGTATCATAGCCCTTCAAAATATTAATATATATATATATATGCCAAAACAAACCAATGTGACAACCTAAATTTCAACTGTCGTTGAACATTGTTACATTGGTTTTGTTGAAAGTAAATGAAGGGACAGCCATTTTAGGAAAGTAAGATTAATGGAAACAAAATATTAACAACTTATTCTATGAGTTCTAATTACGAAATAATATAAAAAGTATGGCGTATGTTTCGAACAAAATATATTATTACCTTGGGTAGAGAAACAATGAAGCTGTGTATATTAGCAGCTTTAGCAGCGCTTATAATCTCGTGCATCGTAACTTTACGGTTATTGTCACCGTAAGCGATATTCTCAGCTAAGGTGCGATCGAACAACACTGGTTCTTGCTGCACCACACCCAGCTGACGCCGGAGACGCGGTAGTGTTAGGGACATACGGATGTCACGGTTGTCCAATTCCTAGAAACAACCAAACCGATTAATTAAAACACACCTAACTGTATCGCTTAATTTTTTCAAACCAATAGGTATACCAGTATATCCAAATAACAAATTTTATACATTATACACAACTTTATATAATTCAGATAAATTTCTTGTTTATTATTTTACTTAAATACGTCGGCTTGGCTAAGGAAAGCAAGACAAGACAGTTGTATCTGTGGTTTCTTAAGAGTGAGTTACCAGAGGCCTAGTCTATCTGATCCTGTGACTCCTGTTCCTACTTAAAGGCCGGCAGTTTCAAAATACGAATGCTTCTTTATATTCTACTGTTGTATATAATCTTAAAATTTATTAATATATTAAGGAAACAATAAATGAAAAGGCAATGTAAGTACTTAATGTTATTAATCTCCGTCCAAATTTAATAAATAGAATTAAATTACACTTAAATATCTTGAACGAGCTTTTGAATACCAAAAGTCAGTTATATAAAACCCATATTCAGAGCTAGCTATTGTTTTAATTTTCCGTGTTACCTAATCTCAATCGAATTTAGATAAATCACTGTAAATCGTATAAATATTAATCAGGACACCGAGGGCCACTTCTTTGTGCAGCTTCCTCGTCTTGTTTTTGTATTCTTATCTCTCTTTCTCGCAATCTACGTTCTCTTTCAAACTCCATCATCCTCACGATGTAGTCGTCACGTTCGCAACAGAGGTAAGCATGTCTCTCGTGATGACACAAATGAACGAACGGAAAGTGTTTATATCTACAGACTTGATAATTCAAAAGACAATGAGCGCAATAATCCCGATACTTCGGCGGAATACGCGCTGACACCAAATGTTCTTCTTTAGCTACCATAACGCGTTTAGCTCGCCTGAATTTAAAGCCTGAGCTGGAATCAAACGTTGGTTTCTCGTCTTGATTAAGGTTGAGATGCCACGTCTTCATCGTGCCCATAATTTGACCCATTTTTTTATTCGTAACGTACACAAAACTATGAAATGTGAAATAACTAAGAGTGAAACTTCAAAAGGCAAATGTATATAGTCCGCAAATTATTGCTTCGTTGTCACAATTGACAAAATCATTTTTTTTTATTGTCTACATTAACTGTCAATATGATTTAAAAAAGTTTCATTAATTTTTATTAAAAAAAAACAACAATAATAATATTAGAATTAGCTGTGATAGTTAATAATAAAATTAAATGTTTGACGTGTATACTTACAATATTACCAGAATCGGGATCGTAGAAACGTTGCAACAATTGTAATATCGTAGATTTGCCGCATCCAGACGATCCAACTAATGCTACTGTTTTACCTGCTTCGACCTTAAGGTCTATGCCCTTAAGGATCTGCTGATGGGGTCTAGTCGGGTAACTGAACTCTACATCTTTGATGCCAAAGTTGCCAGTTGCAGTCTGGGAAATAGATATATCACAACTAAATTATATGTAGATAGAGACCTTAAAATATGTTCTTAACTTATCAGAAGATGCGAATCCATTCAGTTACGACGCTATACTAAGCTAGCGCTAAAGTAGTAATTAACATCAAGGTTAAACGAAACTTCATACATTAATGAAATAAATATCCTTACCCAATCTCGCCTATCCTTCAACCCATCTTCTGTCCTCACTTTAGGTTGTCTATTTATGATGGATAATATTCTCGCACCGCAAGCTTTCGCAGAATTGAAACTAGGAGCATACACCAGAGATTGTCCCAACATGTAAGCGCCATACATTAGTGCTTCATTTACCCTGATAATAGAGTTTTTATTAAACTAAACCTTTGACGTAAAATTTCACATAGTAGAAACCAAGTAAGTAGGAATTTCACAGTTAACTTCAGTACAGTACAGTACACTTACAGCAGTACAATTTTGTACTCAAGTCCCTCGTATGCGACAAGTACTGCGCCGTACACTGTCGCACTGCAGTACGACATGAAAGGCACGTACACGCCCAGACCGAGTACCAATCCACGCCATCTGGTTTTCTTGGTCATAGCAGCGCCGGCTTCAACCAATGCTTGTTCGAATCTCTTCAAAAATGTTTTTTCCACCCCTGAAAAGACAAAGTTCTTAGCAACCTTCTTGCATCTAGGAAAGGTTGGGTTTTATTGCATTGTTTCTTTATTAATTTTATGATTTGCGGTAGTAAGAGTTTTTAGTTAGAAAGATCATTGTTGACATGAACAAAGTCCAAACTAGTTTCTACATTTCATTACATATTGTCGCTTTTATATCATATCATAAAAACAAATTAACTAACCTAAACTCTGGACCGTTTTGATGCTGACAACAGCTTCAGTTGCTATCGCAGTTGCAGACTCCATTGCGGCTCGCTCGTCTGTTTGTGACTTCTGGGATATAATTCCTTCTAGCCAGATACTTCCCACCATCTATTGCAAGAAAGAACATTAATCTTAGACTTACCAAATATACTATAATCGACAGTAGAAGTATGTAGATTCGAAATGTTTAAGAACTTATATTATCAATAGAAACCTGCTGAAACACTTACAAGTGGTAAGAACGCGGTGCCCACTAGGGTTAGCTTCCAGTCGTAACAGATAGCCATAATGAAGCCGACTACCACAGAGCTGGTGCCTTGTAGAATAAGGCCTATTCTCAAACCAGTACCTCCTTGCACCTCCGCCGCATCGCCACTCAGCCTTGCGCAAATCGCTCCAACTGTGTTGTTCTCTTTGTCAAAGAAACCAATTTCCTAAAACATTAGAGTTGTTAATTCAAATCTATAAGTCATTGGACTATATAAGTGAACGATAGTTGACTTGTTTAGCGACAAATTTTTCAAAGCTTTATCAGTGCATTTAGGTTATTAGAATTCTTAGGTTTATCCTGCTTTTTTCATGGACAATATTCATTGATGATTACGAGCCTCCTCTCAGTTCTGAACCCATTCCTCATACTTCACAACCATGTTCGGTTTTAGAAATGGCTACCACACCAAAAAAAAGTTCAAGTGAAATATTACAATGAACGAAATAAATCACCTGTTTTAATATAGCAGAAAAATATTGATGTCTCAATCTCGTCGTCATCTTCAGTCCAGCGTGAGTGAACGCTGCACTCTGTAGGAACATTGAGACGCCAGCGACGGCCGCCACTACCACAAACATGCCCGAATAGAAGTCTGCTAGGTAAATGATCTCACTGTGATCCCTTAGAACGAATATCTGTAAACAAATATAAACTTAAGGATTTCATTCGAATGTCTATTGATGAAATCTTTATGTACTTTTGCATCCAGACATCAACGCTTCTTCTTCCATTATAAAAATGCATAAAAATCTGTTTTATTCTCATTTTTCGTAGTCATATTTCTTTTTTATGTTTCGATAGCTATACCATTACGGTTATTATTACTATGAGTACGATCCGTAATACTGTTAATTATACTTACGCCACCGGTGTATCCAAATAAGAGGGCAAATATTGGGAAACAAGCGCCTTGAATAAACGCAGCGATTGAGCCGACGACAATGTACGGCCATTCAGTTCCGTTAAGTTTCAAAAGTTCCCAGTCACTGACGGGTTTTATATCCTGAAGAAAATGTTTCAATTTATAATAACCCTCATATATGTATGTAATAAATATTAATATTAAAATAATAGTTTGTATTCATTTATCAATTGTGCCGGTTGATAAATTACAATGCCTTTACTGCCTTGAATGAAGAATCTCTTAGTAGAATACTCAGTTAACCAGGGCCAGATATGAATTATTAAAGCCGATGCCGGGAACTTACTTCATCATCGTCATTGTCTCCCTCATTTTCAGATTCGATTTCACTGTTGAATACGATGTTCTGCAGGCCAGTCGATATGACAGAACTTATCGAACCACGGGGCGTCATCCAATCGTAAGATTCTGTTAAAGTATCAATTAAAAGCTCAATGATTTTTTAAGAACTTTTTTTATCAAAACACGAAACTAGGAAATAAAAAAAATATTATGCTATTTAACTATATTTTTAAAATTTTCGCAAAACTAAAACAGAAGTATATTTCAGTTGTATCTAGGTAATGAGGTTAATTTATTTAGCACAGTTTGTAGGTCTTTCAATGTTCCGATGTTTTTTTTTTATTTTATGTTAGTGAATATTAATGAGTTTTCCATTAACCGGTATACGTGTCATACTGGCGTAAATCATATTTCATACTATTATTATGAATGCGAAAGTTTAGATGGATGGATGGAAGATGTTTGTTAGAGTTTGTAGTCTAAACTGATGAATGGATCTCGATTAAATTCGGCATATATGTGGAGGAAAGTCTGGAAGAATACATAGGCTCCTTACTTTTGTTTTTTTTATTCCACGCGGAAGGAGTCGCGGGCAAGTACAATATAAATATTCTAAAGACATATCTTTTGGTGTGTTTTTGTAATGAAAAACAAACTCAAAATTGCTATCATTAGATTGCAACTTCTATGCTATTTGAGTAACATGGGCTTACTATTATATTAAAATATTAAGTTAATGTTATAATGTGAATACCTCGTTTAATGGAATGATGTCTATGAAGTCGCCTTGTAGATCTACGTTTCAAGTCTATTCTAGGTGCCAATGCTGCTTCCCCATTCTCTACGATGCCGTCCTCTTCCTCAGGCAACGTCTCTATAACGTCTGGTTCTTTGTTTTCGTTCCCAGTCGTTACCAATTTATGATAGAAACCTGTTTTATAAGAAGTAAGTATAGCTTCACTTTCTTATTAAGAAGTATGGCGCATTTGGTCCATCTATTAGCAAGCATTATTTTAATTACCTTTGACTTTCATAAGTTCTTCGTGAGTCCCCTGTTCAACGATAGCACCCTGATCCATGCATATAATGCGGTCAGCGTTTACAATTGTTGATAACCTATAAAATAATGAAACGATTAGGCAATTGAGAAAATAAATCAGAAGTACATTAAGTTTCATTGTGTTAGCCAAACTTTATCGTAGTTCGCAATTTCGCACTGGGCACATAACACAATTTCTAATATACAACGTAAAGGGATGTAGGGTTTGGAAACAACTGCGCTAAATATGCTCCCAGCTTAGCTTGAGCCACCGTTAAGTTTGAATGTTGTAATACCTGTGGGTAACCATGATGGTAGTTCGACCAGCGCTTGCTCTGTCCAACGCCGCTTGTACTTGCCGCTCAGAATGCGGGTCGAGGGCGGACGTGGCCTCGTCGAGTAACAACACGGCTGGTTCCCGCAGAAGGGAGCGAGCTATCGCTATCCTCTGCTTCTGTCCACCTGACAGCGACGCCCCTCTCTCACCTATCACTGTGTCATAACCCTAAAACATTAAAAAAAAACTTACAGATAAGTACTCATGTATAACAAATCAAAACTAGACATGAGAATAATCAACTGTTATTTATTAATTCGCATTTTACTTACACTGTACGAATCTAATAAACTTTGACCTAAACTAAGCAAAATATATGATATTCCTGAAAACGTTCTACTGACAAAAATCTCCACCTAAGAAGTTTTAAATACTCACATTCGGTAGATGAGTGATGAAGTCGTGCGCGTATGCCATCTCGGCGACACTTTGCACCTCCTCCCTGGTTGCGTCAGGTACCCCAATGGCAATATTTTCGTATATCGTACCTCGGAACAGCACCGGCTCCTGCCCAACGACGCCTGCAAATTGTTAAAATATTCAATTAGAACAAATCACATGAAGTTTGAAGATAATTATAAATTTCAAATTATAATTTTCAAAATGTTGCTACAAGACACATTCGTGGTGTTCTATAAATTTTGTGCTGTTCTTAGTTTAGTTGTAGGAATATTTAAAACTTTGTTAAAAATAGAAAAAATAAGTATACCCATTGCAAATTATGTTGTAAAAAGAACTTAATTTGTTTTCTCTTACCTAAGCTTGATCTAAGCCACCCCAGATTTAAACTTGTTACGTCCTTTCCGTCTAATTTTACAGTCCCAAAAAGCGGGTCGTAGAGTCTCTGCAGTAACTGCAATATAGTGCTCTTGCCGCATCCAGATGAGCCAACAAGCGCAACGCATTCACCAGCTTTAATATGCAGGGAGAATCCTTGAAGAACCTGATAATAAGATTTAATCAGTAAATTAATACATTATTTAATACATTAACTACCATTTAATTTAAATAGATGAAGAATCTGCCTCTTATCATATGTAATTTATTTCTATTAATCAAGATCAATTTAATTTTTTAATTACCTTTATATATTAATATTATATAAAGGTATTTTTTAATTGAAAGCTAGTTAATCCTAGCTTTCGCCCGTGACTCCGTCCGCTTTGAATTAAAAAAGTAAAAGTAAGTGCCTATGTTTTCTTCCAGACTATGCCCTAAACCGATGCCAAATTTCAGTTCAGCTGTTTAGGCTACAAACCCTAAAAAGCATCCATCCATCCATCCATCCATCTAAACTTTCGTATTTATAATATTATAATAGTAAGATAAAGAAAATCTAAACGATCTCAAGTTGAACCAGTTTGTATAAACTACCTGATAACAAAATTAGATTATTATTGCAGACAAAGTAAATAGGTACCTGAACATTAGGTCGAGATGGATAACAAAAGTTGACGTCTTCAAACTTTATGTCTCCTAAAACTCTTCGTGGCATCAGACCGCCTTTATCCATGCTGTTAATGGATGGCTGTCTATCTATCAGCTTGAAGATACTGGCTGCAGCGCCCCGAGCCGCCGCAAACACTTCCGCGTGAGGCACGCAGAACGTTATAGATTGAGTTGCCATATACACGCTGAATAGAATCTACAAATAAAGTTTTCAATTAACCTGACTGTGTTAGATGCCATAACGGGAACTTTAAATTCAAATTACTTACACTGAACACAACTCCTACAAGATACTTCCTTTCGTCGGTAGGTTTGTCCCAGTCGATGAGGATCAGTCGGGTTCCATACGTGAGACCTATCGCATTCAACGAGTACGTAAGCACCCAATTGAACCCATTACCCAAACCTGTGTACAAACCCCTCTGGCGCCCATAGCGTTCCGCGGGCTCGAGTAAAGAACGATATCTGTATAAATGAAATGAGTCATAAATAATGTAATAATTATAATAAAATAAAGATAACACCTATATTACATTGCAGTGTACTTTGCAGTGTGCATTGTTAATGGACATTTATTTTCATATGAACAATAATATGAAGTAAAGAGGTTTAGCGGCCGTATTCCATACACGGTTTTTAATATATTTTAATAGTTTAACATATTTACTTCTTAAATTTTGATAACGCTAATTTGATGTCACAACGCAACCGGGGAACGACGTAATGCGCATCAAATCGATTGATCCAACAATTCATGGAAAAGATTAAAGAATCGTATCGGAAGAAAAAAAATCTTCGGAAATGAAAACTAGACAGTATTAAAAATATTTTAATTCTAACGGTACGGATTAGCGTAAGTATATTAGGTTAAAATAAATAAAGACGCCGTATTGCTTAATCATTTGCAAATATTTACGAGTCGTATTACAATTCCTCTCTTGACAATGAAGATAATATGATAACGTGCTGGAGTTTTTAGTAAAAGCCTCATACTATAAACATAGATTAAATAGTCACAACTATAGTACATGCATAATGTGAACAAAAATTCGAATTGAATACATTTCTTTTTAATTCTGATTAGAGACGCACTGTGAATTTGTGCACCAAAATATTTTAACATAAACTATCAAATCCTTATCGAAAAACCTAACAAAAGTTTTATCGTTATTTATCATGATCTAATTACATCTAAATTAATATCTGCATCCATTTCTTAAATTGCCATCGTCAGTAGTATTGACGAAACATTGCGTTATTTTGTTTTTAAATAAAATTAAATGACTATTGTGTTATTTTAGTGCTTACGATCGAGAACTAAATAAAATTGCGTGTTCAGTTAATTTGTTGATTTAGGACGAATATTTCATCACTTGTAAAAGTGCAATGACCTTTCGCTTTCATTGGAATCTGTTTGAAACATAGTAGGCACTGCTAAATATAATTGACATTATTGGTACTCGCGGTATCCCAATCTTGTTATGTGAAAAAATTTAAACGAAGAAAACGTTGGTGTTACTAACCAATAAGACTAATTTAAGATGCCATTAAACCCAAATATAAGAGTAAAAGATAATAAAAAACTTTATTATTGGAGGAAATGGAATGCACAGCTCAATTAAGACAATTAGAAATGTATGTTACTAAAAGTAATTTAAATAACTTCATATCGACGTTCCAGGTAGTGGCAAATATGTAGGTAATATGCAGTTTGCTCAACCTTGTGAGCCCAGAACAATATAGGTTTAATTAAAAGAACAGATTTCATCACTGTGTGATACGTGGAACTCGAGACACACATGTTTGAATGATTAATGCGGTCTCCTGCAAAATATGCTGTTCGCAGCTACTTAAAATAACGTAGGGACTGTCGCGTCGATGTGATCATGCCATAACTGATGCAAATAATAGCTATTTAATCTTAGTCACAGATGTGTAGTGCAATACATAGATACAATTTAAATTAAATAAGTTATATAGACATTCTAAAGCTGATTAAATAAAAACAAAATTACCTCTCAACTTCCTTATTTTCTCCGCCAAATGCTACAATAGTTTTGACAGATTTAAACACCTCTTCTGCTTGCTTCCCAGCTTGACTGTAGGCATTCATCTCTCTAACGGATGACTTCGTTTGATACTATAGATAAATAATAATAATAAATATTATTTAAAATAATAAATATTATGTAAGTGTAGGGCTTTTTATTAAAAAAAGAATTATTCAAAAATATGCTGTAATTGCTGACATCAAGGCAACAAAGAAGTGTGTGTTTACGCTTTATTATATTAAGTATAGATTGACAAGTTACTTACGTTTGTTAAAATTATTGAAGCGGTAATAGAGAATGGTACAACAGTAATGCAGGCCAATGTTAATTCCCACCCCATCGGGAACGATTGGCAGAGGCACAGGATGGCCGTGCCAGTAAGATTGGCGACAACACCGAGTTTCTCGCCCATACCTTCCTTGAGCTTCATCATATTCCTGGCAATAAATAAAATATCCATGAATAATTAAGAGTAAAATCACTAAGTTATTATCTGTGTATCAGAGTAGATAAAAGGTATTAGAGAAAGCAATACCCAGGCGTTTAATAATCGAGGAAACATCACTTCAAGTTATAAAATCGTAATGTAGGAGCATTTATATTTATGAGCTTTGTGTAAACAATTATGATTAACAGCCTACTACCGCTTCTTTAAAAAAAATACTCTTCTCTTGCCTACGTAATTTTTGTTATCTATAACTCATTTTTGTGTCAGTACCAAAAAGTTTAGAGTAATCTTAACTTCAGGAAGGCCGTTTATTATTTCCTAGCTGTTCCCTTGCGGCTTCATCCGCGTGAAATTATAAAAAAATTATAATATTTCATTGTTTACCTACATTTGTCAAATTATCAATTGCAAGTATCAAAATGACATGACATGATGACAAACCATGACGATCTTGCTTCCTTGATGTTGGCAGCAACTTATGGTCTTTTTCCCACATTAGGGTTTTTATACAAAATATTTACCCCCTAAGTTTAATGGCGTGAAAATATATAGCCTAAAGCGTGACGTAAGTGTAGGGCTTTTTATTAAAAAAAAGAATTATTCCAAAATATGTTGTTATCGCTGACATCTTAGGCAACAAAAAAGTGTGTGTTTGCGCTTTATTATATTAGTACAGATTTATTTCTTGCATTTCAATTTGAAGTAAATTTTAATTTGAACTCACTCTGACATCTTCGATGCTAAGTTGAAGTCGGAGTCAGTGTCGAACCATGACATGTCTTGCCTGAGGACCGCCTCCAAGAACAGCATGCGTATTCTTGTTATCTGGTGAAATATAAAATAATATTAAGTACACGTTGCTACATGTGAAAAATATAATAACAATAAGATATTGCCAGTTATATAATAGGAAGGAAGTTAAGTAACTATTCCCCTTTTCCACTTTTTCTACTATTAAGAAAGTATCCAAACATTTCAGTTTATAGCATCGATGTTACCGTCGTCGATGGACCGACCATATTATGACGATTTTATATAAAGTTTATTTAACCCTTAAAAGCCAGGTTTTATTAAATCAAATTAAAAAATATATCAGTATACCCTGTACTTTGTTTACTAATGGGAAAAAATTAAAAATAATCAAAACAATATTTTTATATAATATATTGCCCTTCCAAGTTGTTGCCGAGAAATCCATACCTTCAAAGGTAGCATTTCATTAGCATTTTCGTGATAGGCTCCTTTTTGTTTTCTAACTTGAAGATTATCAGTCAAAGGCAACATGTAAATAGTCTAATATTAAAATAAAATCGATTGTAGCCCAATGCTATTTATAACCCCGGTATCAATTTTGAAAGTTCAGGTATTTAAGGGTTAAGTAAATATTTAACATGCCCGTGTTGGACAAGTGAAGTTAATAAAACATAGACATAGGCAAAATTAATAACCTAATAGAGTATGAGTTGTTTGTTTGCTTGTAAATCGAAACAACCATCGGGACAATACGCCGCAAGGTCATTAATTCATGCAATTACTTTAGTAGCGCTGGCGCAAAAATTCTATAACAACTCAGTGCATGTTTCCTAACAAATAGTATTATGTATTTTTATTTTCAATAATTTATTGATATTATTATAATATATTGCCATACATATTTTTACTTGTAAGAACTTCTACTTTTTAAGACTACGAGTATACAAAGATTGTGTCTACCAACCTGTCTCAATGCACTCCAACTGATAAGACCAACGGAAATGAAGCATAATAACAGTGAGATACCGATAGAGACAAACATCCCGATGCACAGCGCCTTTGCATCTTCCACCAACGCTTCCATATTTTCTTCGTGTGATGCGTTACATCTGTTTAAGAAAATGTGTAAAATAATAACAATAGATAATGACTTTTTGGGATACGACTGGCTCATTCGACCGGTGTAATACAACGACCACTCAACAACATAATATGTAGTTGCCAATGCGTATATCTAGCAGTCACTTAACATCATGAAGTCTACTTGCTCGTTTATCTTGTATAATAAATACATTTCTTACAGTCTTCTCCCGCCACCAAACAAGGATGTCAATGGCAGATAGCTGGAGAGTTGGTTTTGATTGGCTGTCCTTTCGACGAATGACGTGCTAAGCTCGCCGAACTGCACGAGGTTGTAGCTCACGCCGCCGCCGCTCAGCAGACCCAGCAGGATGCCGATGATAGTCGCCAATGTCTCCGTGCAGGTCGCATATCGAAACTAGGGAGAAATAACTGCTTAAAACATCATCAACATCACTCCATTGTTGAAAACATCCACATACTAACACACATAATAACTCCCTTCAGTACCCGCGTCCAGTTAACGTGTGCAGATTATCAATTTTAACAATTCTATTAAAAAGTAAGCACTTGATTGAATATTCTTTAAGAATTAATGGCAAAGTATAAGAAAACTCCTTTAATAGTAATAGTGTCTTTTGTGTACATTAAGACCGAATTAAAGAATTTTGTAAATCCTAGTTCCTAATCGTGGATTTGCGGAACATGTGTAAATACGAGTACTCTTGTTTACTTTGACAACAGAGATACTAAACGATACGTTATTGTATAAGGTTGTCGTCGTTGTCGACTGTTGGAAGTCTCAGTAAGACTAGCGTGTATAATAACGTCGTTTTAGTAATTCCGTCATTGAAGTGTTTTCATTAGTAGATTAATTTTTGCACGCAATGTTTTAGTACTCATTGTTCCTAACTTCTCATTTGATGATACGTTTACCAACGTGGTTAAGAAACTAAAATGCATTTATCTAATTAATTTTGCTAACTACTAATTTCTACTTAATACGATTGATTATCGATTCGGGAATCTAGTTGGAAATTATCTTTTATGTTATTTTTAAATTGCAACAATTTTTAAATTTTACAGCATAATGTACCATATCCATCTGCTCTTGACTTCTTTCCGTTGACATTTTAATAGATAAAGAAGGGCTACGTGTAAATATGTGTAGTACGTTTATAATAAACTAGCTTTCACCCACGACTCCGTCTGTATGGAATAAAAAAAACAAAAGTGAGTAGCCTATGTGTTCTTCCAGGCTATCCTTTACATATATACCAAATTTCATCGGAATCCGTTCAGTCGTTTAGGCTACAAACTCGAACAAACATCCATCCATCTCTAAATTTCGCGTTTATAATATTAATAAGATTACTTACTATTTGAAAGAAGGACAATTGATACTCCGGTTCCGGGGTTGGTCTGAAAAGAAGATGAAACGGTTTTATTTAAATAAATACATATAAATACGGTATCACATTTATAATCATAAATATTCTATTCAAGGAGACAATTATTGCGTCTTGCAAAAAAATCTTTTAAATTCCTCGGTCCCTGAAATATCTTATATGATACGTAATTCCCAAGAATCAGTTCATATCCTGCAAAATTGTTTCTGCCGTTGTTTACCCACTTTGTGGTATTGGAGATAAATATAAACCAAACGTGCTTGTAAAAAAATATAATACATTAAAAACAAAACATTCTCAAAAAAACAACACACTAAAAAGTAACGAAATAATTACTTAAAATTACTTAAACTTTAAACCTCAGTTATTGTAGCTGTTATGTCTATTACAATCTTTATTATTTCACATGTATCTTTATTCCATATCCTCTATATAATATATTTTACATGATTTATATAAAAAATAA
>LD688996.1:507348-535051 GCA_003118335.3 Papilio memnon
TATGCTGTAATTGCTGACATCTTAGGCAACAAAGAAGTGTGTGTTTACGCTTTTTTATATTAGTATAGATTGCAACATTCAAAATTATAAAGGTAACGTTGTTTTTTCAGCAGTAAATTTGAACTGAAATTGCGAGGTTACTGTTTTGCTGTGGAAGTAAAAAATGTAGTGCAGTTGAAAATAATTCACGTGTTAAATGAAATTAATTCGTCACAGAATACGCTCTAAACGTGTAGGTACGATATGAAATGAATCGATAACACTCGTACTTCCATACTCACATACATATGTTACAGTGTGCAGATATCACACTATCATACCAATATTATAATGATGGATGGATGGATGGCTGTTTGTTAGAGTTTGTAGCCTAAACGGCAGAACGGATTTCTATGAAATTTAGTGTTGATGTAGAGGATAGTCTGGAAGAACACATAGGCAACTGACTTTTGTTTTTTTTTATCTTACGCGGACGGAGTCGCGGTTGAAAGCTAGTAGAAAATAAAAGTTATATGCCAAATACAAACGGACCCCTGGTGTTGGTTATTACAATAATTCCGATGCAAGACTCAAGCCTTATCTTGAGTCACTTATTCATAGAACTACCCATTATAATTTATCATTAGACATTTTGAAACATTGTGCAATTATCACATTATACTCGTAAGTCTTATGATTACAACTAACCAGACTCCCAAGGCATAAGACACAAGAACGATTAAAGATTCTGGAATGTGCCTTATTCGACTATTTTTCTTATACAAACGAATTTGACAATTAAATTAAATTTTACTTGCTCTCTACAAATAAAGTAACCAAAATGTAACCTTTAAATATACATTACTAGCTTTAGCCCGCGACTCCGTAAGCGCGGAATTAAAGAAAACAAAAGCAAGTAGCCTACGTGTTCTTCAAGACTATCATCTACGTCTATGACAAATTTCATCGAGATACGTTCAGCCGTTTAGGCTACAAACTAACAAACATCCATCCACCCATCTAAACTTTCACATTTATACTATTAATAAAATAAGATTACAAAGATTTGTTTAGTTCGAATACGTTTTATAAATTTGAGTCATCGTATGTACGCAGCGCTTTATGTACGCCATATCAATTACATAATGCGCACAATCTTCAGTCTTTTAATCTCCATCAAGAAAATTCTTTCATCACACAATAGTGGAGTAAAACGTAATTATTGAAATGATAAGCATTACAGGATCTGTAAATGATAAGCTGTAAGCAAATAGGATCATTTGTTCAGTGATTTGTATGAAGTGAGCGCACGCGTTTATTTTGAAAGGAAACATGCGCAAAACCTAGTGTAAACTTTATGTATGTCATCGGCAAATCATAAACTTTATCCATTTGGTAATTACATAGGCTAAGTCGGCAAATTTTGCAAAAGAGGCAAATGTGTACTTTATAACAATTTGAAAAAATAATTGGGAGCCAAATTTGCTTATTTGGTAAACTATTACACTAATCCTGGGTTTCTGGAGTTTTCATTTATTGTTATCATTACCTAGTGATTCATTAGTGTTAGGTTAATCTGTGTTTCAACGGAGTAAAACTCAAATTACGTAGTTCGGAAACGCATTTAATGAAGTTATCGAAGCAAAGAATCTAACGAATGGTTGAACGTAGCTGGGAAGCCGGCCATAAATAAGTAATACACTTAATTAAAATAAATTTTAGACTTAATACATATTTATTAATGTGCCAGCATCTCTTTTGAAAGTTTGAGTAAGTCAGAGCCACATTTTTAAAAGTGGTAGAGCCCGCTTTAACATCTTAGCACGAATGGGTCAGCTCGCCCGGTGCGACGACCACACAGAAGACAGGCGTGAAGTGGGAGCAATTCCGCGTACAGTCTGATGAGTGTGGTGCCGGAGGCCCAACTTTAGTCCCTTTCCCGTTCCACCCTTTTCTCATAAGGAAAGGATTGGATGGGAAAGTGGATTTGACGGTGGAGAAGACGCATAGGAAGGGGAAATAGCCTTTTTATATGCGTCTCTTCCTCCGTCGATTTAGGTTAGGCAACGCATCTGCAATTACGGATGTCTATGGGCAGCGGTCGCTTCGCTATTTCGGCGGATTTAGGTGGCCGCTCGCTCGTTTGCCACCTTATTGTATAAAAAAAACATTTAGGGAGGCAAAGTGCGGTTCTGGAACCTCACTTTGCCGACCATTGGCTTATGTCATTTAAATTAAGAATATGAAGAACATAACGCGATTTTTTTATTGCTGAAACCTTCGTAAAACGATATTTCTATCACTATCTTTTTAAAAGCGAGACGTATAATATGATTATCTAATCGTGTTTCGGCAGTGAAAACTCACGCTAAAAAGGAAATAATGCTAGAGAATAACGTGCCGATGTACAATAAAGTGGCAATTGACTCTCCCTGACTTGCGTTCGCCTTGTTATTCACAGCGTCTAATTCAGACCATAAACATAATATGTACTAGCTATTGCCCGCGACATTGTCCGCGCAGTATTAAAAAAAATAAGAAAAAAAAATAACAACGTATCCCTCGGGAACCTAACATTTTTTGCGGATTTTAGAAATTTCAATAAAATACGTTGAATCGAGTAAACATGAAGAACAAAATGTATGTATCTCGGGAACAGTAATTTTGATTATTACAAACAGAACAGTAATAGTATTACACTGTCCTCTACATCTATGCTAAATTTCATCGAGATCCGTTCAGCCGTATAGGCTACAAATTCTAACAAACATCCGTTAATATAAACTTTCGCATTTATATTGGTTACAGTGAGATAGTGCTGGTATCAATTTATATTCCATAGCATTTTAGAGGGCTACATAATGTAGTAGTAATAAGTCAATCGAAAGTCGAGAAAAACTCACACATGGACATACATACGTGGAGTTATCTTACAATAACTGAGTTCTGAAGTGATTTCTTTTTTCAGTTTTATCACATGTAAAATCTATATTGTCAAAATTTATCGCATCCGGCGTTGTATAGTCGCTTGAAATACAAGGCGGTAAAACACGATTACCAAACACAAAGAAAGGTCTTCGGTGGCAGAGACGTACTGTATTCAAAGTACGAAATTAAAATATGACCTGAAATTAATATAAGAAATATGTCGTCCTCGGCGGTATTTCCAAACCAGAACGACTAAGAGGCGAGTTTTCCTCTGGTATTCTTGAAAAAAATTACTAGTATCTCTTTTTTACACTACTTGCTTACTCTACTGCTATGTCTACTTTTATAAAAAATACTAGTTTAAATTGTTCCAAATCCTATCGTATTATTTTCTATAACATAATGATAAGCGTAATAATTTCCAATGCTAACTAAATAGTAACATGTACTTATGTCGTTCGTGTCAAATGATCGTGGATGTTTAGTTGCCGTCAAATGATTGCTTGATATTTGTCCTTCAATGCTTTTTAATATAGACATTGGAATCAATGAGTGCTAGTTTATTCCTTAAATCAATCGTCACATACGTACATGGTACACTATAATGGAACGTACTACAATACTATTTTTATAAAGAGGAAAGATTTGTATTTTTGTATGTATTGGAATAACTCAAAAACTACTGGGCCGATTTTAAAAATTCCTTTATTACAAAGCTACGTTATCAGTGAGTAACATAGGCTATTTATTTTATTATTTTTCTTCATTTCACGCAGGTGAAGTCGCGAGCAACAGCTAGTCTATACTAATATAATAAAGCGTAAACACACACTTCTTTGTTGCCTAAGATGTAAGCAATTACAACATATTTTTGAATTATTATTTTTTTTAATAAAAAGCCCTACGTCACGCTTTAGGCTGTACATTTTCACGCCAATAAACTTAAGGGGTAAATATTTTTGATAAAAACCCTTATGTGGGAAAGAGACCATAAGTTGCTGCCAACATCAAGGAAGCAAGATTGCCATGGTTTGTCATCATGTCATGTCATTTTGACATTTGCAATTGATAATTTGACAAGTGTAAACAATAAAACAAAGTTTTTTTATAATTTCATGCGGTTGCAGCCGCACGAGGGCAGCTAGTATTGATAATAAAGAAAACTTCAATTTTAGTACCTACTATAAATTTTTAGTATTCTGAGTTAAAGTTATTCAGTAACTAGCTTTCCCAGCGACTTCGTCCGCGTGGAATTAAAAAAACAAAAGTAAGTAGCCTATGTGTTCTTCCAGACTATGTTCTACATGTATGCCAAATTTCATCCAAATCCGTTCAGCCGTTTAGGCTACAAACTCTAACAAACATCCATCCATCCAAACTTTCGCATTTATAAAATTAAGTATGGTTAAAAAAATTGATTTCGTAATACGATGTACAATATATTTGCTAACGTAATACAATTCTAACATATAACGCAATCGTAAAATACAAAGATTATTTTTCCATTTCTAAATTCAGCTTACTTGCAGTACATTGAACTTAAATTAGGTGACGGGCTTAAATGCGTGATTTACTTTTACGAGTATATTGACAAACGAGTGTATGACAAAAAAATTGCATTACAAAATAATATAAATGTTGTTACAGGGATGTCACCATAATCATGATCATCAGCTCCTATAGGTCCTCAAAAGACTTGGTGTATATCCTAAGTTAGGAGTGACTAGGCCTTAGTCAACCTCGCCGGTCCAGTGTGGGTTACTTGAAGAATTTGTAGAGGTAACCCGTGGAAATTAATATGAAACTTGATATCTTACTCCTTTTTATTATTTTTACAAACTCTTTTTAAAAAAATACATCTTTTACTGATCGTTCATTTTTCTCTCTCTACTAAGACTAATCTAATTTTAGAAGTATGTCAAAATGTACGACGAAATAAACCAATAAAAAAGAAAACCTATCAACCACCTTAACCCTACAGCTCATACGTCTTTTTAATTCTTTACTGATATGAGCAGATTGCCTGACGATGTTTACCTTCACCATAAGAACTTCGGATAAATGAAATTCGAAAATAGAAAACTACATTAATATGGCGGGATCGAACCCGGACCTATAGATTTAAATCCCTAGCTTAACTCCTAAGCCACCAACGCTCCTAACATAGATAATCACTTTACTATTTATTTGAGATGAATGGATTATATTATATAGCTATTTTCATTTCATGCAAATAGATAAACATGTGGTTATATTAAATATGGCGATAAGAGAAAGTGCGAAAATTATATTTGCCAGAAAAATTCTGACTAGTTTATTTTTTCTTGTATAAATTCATATTCAAGTTCGCTGAACTATCTCGGTATGGTGGATTAACCATAAACTATATAAACAATAATTAATTACTACTAATAAAGGCGTTTTATATTGAAATAACTAAACAACACTGCACAACTTATTTTTTTTTAACACAAGGAGCTTGTTCACTTCGATTTCAATTTACTTCGATTTCAACTATGTCTAATCAAAGAGTTATTGACGAATTTTCCTTACCTATATCTGAAGATTATTTGTTTGAATACGCTAATGTCAAGAAATAGCATCGGTTATGAACGAAAAATTATTGCTTACAGAAATTTAAAAAAATATATATGCGCCTGCTGAATTTGTATCAATTTTGTATTTGAAGTAATTAATTGCTGTTATGTTTTATCAAGTTGATATGAAAATTGAAGGCTATGTATTCGCAAAAATTATTGCTTACAGAAATTAAAAAAAATATATATGCGCCTGCTGAATTTGTATCAATTTTGTATTTGAAGTAATTAATTGCTGTTATATTTTATCAAGTTGATATGAAAATTGAAGGCTATGTATTCACAAAAATCATTGCTCTTTAGTTTTGTAATACTAGCTGTCAACCGCAAATCCGTTCGCGCGGAAATAAAAAGAACTTAAAGCTTCCAGATTATGTTCTGGACCTATACCAAATTTTATCCAGATACATACAGTTCTTGAGTTACGTGGTAACAAACATCCATCCATCTAAACTTTTGCATATTAAAATAGAAAGACGTCATATTAGTTAAAATTAAAATACACGAATTAAATAATATTAATTTTATGTGTAAACTTTTCAGTAAATGAATTATCTCTTCCTCCGAGCTTTTAGAATTTATTTTATGGCTGACAAAATAAATATTTGTCTCATATAAACATAACACGACTATTAAATGCAAATTCGGTTCGTCTAAAGAGAAATGTAAGATATATTTTACACAAATATAAATAAACATTTTCTTTAAATTATAAGGTGGCAAACGAGCAAGCCACCTGAATCCGCCGAAATGGCGAACCGACCGCTGCCCATAGACGTCTGCAATTGCAGATGCGTTACGTTACGTTACGTTACGCTAACCTAACCTTAATCAACGGAAAAGGAGACGCACATAAACAGGATATTTCCCCTTTCTAAGCGCGTCCTTTGCCGTCAAATCCATTTTTCCTTCTCTTCCTTTCCTGTTAAAAAAGGGTGTAAAGGAAAAGGCACTAAAATTAGGTGTAAAACATAAAAATAAATCATATACACAAACAAATACTAACTAAATATAACAGCAATGCATTTAAATGGTGTAGAAAGGCGTCTTGAACGTTATTTAAACGTTTATATAAAAAAGTTCTCCGATAGCAATGCGTATTGCGGAGCAGGCGGGTAAAGAAAAACTGAACCGGCCGGTGAATCGACGATCAGTGAAAGCCGACCGAGCCAGACCAGACAAGCAGACACCAAACATTCAAGACTTCGACTTGATAGCTACACTTACATTACACATATACGATAGAACAAACAGCAATCCCCTGTATGTTACAGTAAACACACCATTTTAAGCTCAACACCTATACACATAAGCATTAATGTTAATTGCATTGATTTGAAAACAATTTGCAATGGTGTTTTTCACTTAACGAGCTAACTGTGATAAAAACGATTATTGATGTTGGAAAATGATTGAGATATTTAATAATCGGCGATTACTTTTTGTTAGAGTTACATACAAAACTATGTGTATGTTTTAACATTTTTGGTATTGATTTCTTTTAATGAAACTTGGTAATATAGTTCGTTTTTACGATATCAAGACAAACAAAAACACAAGATGAAAAAAATAATTCATCTCCTCCGCCTTATTCTACTCCCGTAGGGAAAAAACAATTATTATCGAATATCTAAGGTAATATTTGATCGAATAACACATTTTCGGTGATCGATCCCTAAATAGATACAAATACCAAAACCTCTTTGGTAATTGCTTAATAAACTTTGCAACAAAAAGTTACGTGGATGGATCGGTCGGTTTCTATCTCAATGAATTATGATAGGTGAAACATTCCTATTAGAAAAAACAATTAATTAAATATGTTCTGATTTTATTTGCCTTTAGTCTTTCATAAACGATATTTAAGAAGATTGTTTCTCAAATAACATATAGCAATTTTCTCAGTGTAGTTGTTTCTATAGCTGTAAATCAGTGAATCCCGGTTTGTAGTGGTTGCGAGCGGGAACGAGCCCTCGTTATCAGGCACGCAGGAGGCTAATCACTTTCATTGCAACCCCGCGCAGAGGTCGGCGCGGCTATCACTGCGGCGGCTGGCCAGTCGGTCCCGCGCAGTGAGAGCGCGCACGCGTGCGCCGCTCCGCCCGCTAGCCGCGCCCGCTAGCCCCCGCTAGCTCTCGCTAGCCCGACCTCGCCCGCCGCTACCGCCCGGCACTGCCGGGAATGGAGGCCTGCGCCATCACACCTGCCGAGGACCTTGTGGGCGACCAGGTAACCTCCTCAACATCTCGCCCCACGACCCCAGTGCTATCCGTGATCATCTGTGTCAAAATCACCGTAGAAAGTGCTGTTGTGAATCGAGTATTCTAAAGTAGTTCGCCGTTAATTTGTCTCGTCGTAATCTAAGGAACTTATATATATTGAATGCGGCTCATTTGTTTTATACAAGAAGTCAGTGGTATTCGTTCAGGCCTGAAAGTGAGTGTTTTTTCCGCCGTCGGTGTGAGCCCTGATAAGCGGACGCCGTTGCGACGATGTTAGGAAAATATCTGTGATTTCCTTTTCATGTTTAACTCACTTAAAGATAATTTAATAACTTAAACTACGCAAATCTTACTTTCGTTAAGATGTGCTGTTTAACTATGTTGATATTTGAATAATATATTAAAAAAATAAAGTAATTTGTTACTAACAGTATAATTTTGTTCCAATATCGTATAAATTTTCTTTTTTATTTTATTACAATTAATCGGTTTAAACAATTCCTTAAAGTCATTGAAAAATACACTTTACTTGTGTCATTATACTTATTTACTTTTTTCTTTAATTAATTTTCCTCACTTTTAAAGTTTTATTTACATCCAGTTATATTGTTAGTAAATATTAGTAAGTATTAGTTTACATATTTTATAATGTTATTAAAAAGCTGATAAATTTTGATAACATTTTAAGCTCTTCAAAATAGGTCTAAATATGCGCTTCATAGAAAAGACATCAACGACTGGACAAAACGTTCCCATTATTTTGTTGTCCTTAATTAATATTAATTTAAATGTAATAGTTGATAAATAAAACTAAAACTATTTTTATCCCGTAAGGGTTATCAAAGTCAATTATATTATATCCAAATTGGGCATTAGTTTAAACACAGAAATGTAATAAAATTCAAATTAAATTCCTGTTTGAAAAAGCGTGAATACAACACTTAAATGAGCTTTTAACGAAATTTATTTAATGAACTTAAATACAGATTTAAAATAAATATGTAAATAAAACAGAAGAAATGATATTATATATGTCTAATAAGTGTAAATGCTAACATTTTCCCCCGTTTCGCTTTGATTTCGTATACTTCATTAACATGTTCCGTAGATAAATTTATGACTGATAGCCGTTCAATTAATCGAAATATGCGCGTGCAATTTTATGTATGGCCACGAAAATGACTAAGACCAAATACAATTTAAAATTACTAATATAAATTTTCAAATAATTCTTAGCAATCCAATATTATTTCATTGTAAAAAGGGCTCAATACACAGGTATATTTTATGAATTGATATAAACAATAAAAGTTTCAAATTTTCGATTATTTTATAAATTAACTAAAGTTTTCGTGGCCTGTTCCGCCTATAGCAGTTCGACAATTCGAGTTTTCGACGTTTCTATAATATCAATAATGAAAATACAGTTAACAAACTGGTAGAGTTAGTGATCATTTGTTGACCATAACCCACTGTCAGACCGTCTCCGATGAAACGAATTAGCATATTAGCTTTATGTGTCTTGTATGTTACCGACCGATGGGGATACCGCCTGTTTGTAATTTGTCTAAAAAATGGAGTCGGTAAAATGCAAACGAACAATTTCATTCTCAAAACGACGGGTTATATTTCTGCGATTTATTATGGTGGCACGTGATTGACAATATAACTGTAAGTGGTCACCAGCCTCCAAAACCCTATAACCAAAACCAAACTCTATAGTGGCTCTTTACAAATAATCTAAATAAAACACGTAATTTTGGGAATTAATTCGTTAGAATTTTCTTAGGTTGATTAGAAATGAACTGCATTCGCGATCGGACGGTGACATATACATTGATGTCAGATGTATTTTACTAAAAAATTTCAATGAACATAAATTATGTTCGGTTTGAGTTTCATTGTTATTTTGTGTGTATTTATTACATCTTATTCGTGTAAGACGGGTTTGAAATATAGCTTTTCCAACAATAGTTAATACCTTTCACGACTTTATATTAAATAACTTAGTTAACATATTTTTAAACGAAGTAAATGTTTCATCAATATTTTAAATCAATAAAATAATACATTTTTACATAATTTATTCATAAAAATCTTCAAAAACAATTGTACATTGTTCCTAGGTTGAAATCCCCATGGTAAGATATTGTAGAAATGATTACATTATGAACTATTGTGCAGATTGTCCCGGGCGGCGGCCGTTGGGGCGCACCTCCATCCAGCGGCATCCTCGACCCCTGGTGCCAGATGCAGGTAAATATCCAAGCAAACCAACTAGAAAAACAAACAAATTTCTCTATATTAATATTAATAAAAACGAATGAACAAAGAACTTGAAAAAAACGCCATGTAATAACATTTCGGACACAGGTCTCCGACTTTCAAAATGAGCTTTTGGATTATTTTGTCTCCATGTTATTCGATTAACTGAAAACTTTCTGTGTATAATGTCTTCATCTTAGTTTGATTTCATAGTAATATGTAAAGTAAAAAAGGTCCTAACGAAAATATTTGCATGTACGTAATCCCTAGGAAATATTCAATTCATGACTCGAGAGAACTGACAGTCGCACACCGGCCGAATAGCAATAACCATAATGTGAATCCAGCAAACTTTTAAAATACATTTCAAATTTGCCCGCTCTGATATTATACACCTTAATCCATGGAATTAAAAATTGCGTGCGTCAACCTGGACGTAACATTATGTCGGTAAATGTAGTAACTAATTTGTATGCCACATGCTATGATGACATTGTCACGTAGCAACATATATATAACTATATGTATATTATGTGACATGCTATCAATTTGATGGGTCAAATAACAATACGTTAATTTTGCTTCTAAACACACAACCTTAACTACAGCTGGGCCAATATTAACAGTTACACCATTTAGAATGAAGAATGCTAGTAATACTAAAAATTAATTAACTTAATTACAGGCTTTCGTGAATTTTAACCGAAATTAATAGGTTACAAAATGTATTGTCTCTGCCTTTAAAAAATTACCGAAAATCAAGTGGAGGATCGCTTCTTTATTTAGCATTGTTAATTATTTTATTATAGAATGCCGCACTCAGAGTCCTTTATGTGTATAAGAAACTCTCTTAGAGTCGACATAGTATGAGAAGTCTAGACTATACGATTTTAATCATTAAACGGCTCAGTAATTATGATCATTGGCGTATAAGCTTCGATTGACCTCTAATCTGTTTATTCCTATACTTACGAGCTCATTTTACGGTTGGTGTACACTCCATTAGGCCCCGTGCTGCAAAGCATGAATATCGGAGATATTGGGTATATCGAAACAATTTACACGGTGCGTAACGTGTGGAGGTACCATTGTTGTTGATCGTGCTCCGTGGTATACGTGGGAAATGGCTACCAAACGATTTTAAAGCAAAAAGTTCAAAGTTTCCGATAAAGTATATGAAGGGCATAATCATCTCTGAACGATACTGCTACTCTGTTCGACTACTAATTTATCTATACTAATATAATAAAGCGTAAACACACACTTCTTTGTTGCTTAAGATTTCAGCAATTACTACATATTTTTGAATAATTCTTTTTTTAATAAAAAGCCCTAAACTTACGACACGCTTTAGACTATATATTTTCAAGCCATTAAACTTAGGGGGTAAATATATTGAATAAAAACGGGAAAGAGACCATAAGTTGCTGCCAACATCAAGGAAGCAAGCTTGCCATGGATTGTCATCATGTCATGTCATTTTGACATTTGCAATTTATAATTTGACAAATGTAGGTAAACAATGAAATATTTTTTTATAATTTCACGCGGATGAAGCCGCAGGGGAACAGCTAGTTTGACATATTTTTGGAACGAAATGTACGTTAACATTTTAATCAATACTACTAAGTTCAGCTTCTATTACTCATACGTCATTATCATCATTATTGTTGTTTTGTTGACAAATGATGAAGAGTACGCTCATGTATGTAACTCTATTTCATTGTGACCTGTATTGTTGTAATCAATATTAAAGAGTCAAATGTGCTTCATTATTTTTTCAACTACCAGCCCGACTGGTCTTTAAACACATATTTTATACTGTTCTTTTTATCACCGGATAAAATATAGTATAATTACTGTGTCAAATAACATGGGAATAGATTACCCGGCGAGTTGCCGCGTAAAATAATATTAAACGCATCATTTGAGCTTCGTTCACTGTGACAACGGCCATTGTTCCCTTGCCTAGGCCTGATTTGATACCATGAATGCTTTTTAATAGTAGAGGTTAATGTATGCAGTGATCGGTCGAGGGAATTATTAAAAATAGAAAATGCAAACGAAGAATACAAGTGGAAACGACGTCGAGATCCTCAAACGGAATTTAACTAAGCTCTATAACATTTCAAATACCCACAATCTCATATAATACTGCCAAATGATAAAAATAAAAGTCCGTAATATTTTTATTAACATTTTTATTTAGTTAAACATCGTAATAGCAGTCAAACTTCAATCAATCAAAATTCAAACTCACGGTCCCAACATAATGTTACGTATTTTTTATTATTGTCTTCTATTTCATACAGTTAAAATGTTTTTCTGATCGATCTGAAAGATCGAGTATTGATTTCATTCGTAATAGTGCCGGAATTAGCCTAACATTAAGTATAATTTTTATTTATTTATTTTATTTATTTAATAACGACAATGTAGCATCTTTACAGAATAAATCTAATGTGATACTACATGTGATAATACATAATATTACAAAAACATAGATTAAAACAAATTAGACATATTATGGTAGTAATACTCGTACAATAAAAAATTAAATTATGAAATAAAAAAAAAATCAAAATATAAACAGAAATCAACAAAAAAGAGATAATAATGTTCGGTCCTTTTGTGCACCCTCTGTATCAATTAGCATTGCACACTTCACTGGCTTTACTCTGTTGCGTAAGCGCAAACGTAAATGAGATACATTTAAGGGGGGGATGGTACGCGGTACCGGGAGGGAGGGGGGACAGTGACAGGATTCACGGTCCAACTGAGGAATACAATGATCGAGCTCAATACGTGATCGATTATGTCTATACATGTGTAGGTTTGTATGTTATTTGTGGAGGTTGACTTGATGTGTTTCGATTTTTGTTAATGTTCTTTATGAGGGGGGTTAAAAATAATATCGTATGAAATAAGTTGATAACAGTGACAGACAATTATCAGATGTAGCTAAGCATATTTTTTGTTTTTTGCTGTCCTATTTGTTTTTTTTTTTTTACAAATAATGGGAACATAGGCTTCTCCTGTCCCACTGGGTTGCCTGTAAGAAATTGCTTACAGGCCGTAATAAGGCCGCCCTTGCTCAATTCTTGTTTTAGCTTTTAAGTATATGTTTGGTAACTTTGTGCAAAAAGAATAAAAAAATAAATAAGGCTGCAGGTTTACTTTATTTCTCGGAAAACTCCCATATTAAACATCTCTTTATTAATTTTCGTGTACTTCTTCCTTTCTTTACGATAATTCGACCCATTGTAATCACCCCGTATTATAATAATGATTTCGCAAAGGGCTTGATTGTTACATTTTAGTTATTGAAATTAAATATTAAAATTTAAACACATTTTTACAATATAACGTACTTTATCATAATGTAATCAATAAGCACTTACAATACTTGTTATATGCATTTCGAGTACATACCTAACATATTTGAGTTCATTGATAATGCAAGAATCCGCGAACACGTATCAGCATGACCAAACAAAGATTTAGCTGTATGTAGTAAATGCGTAAGTGTGTCGTATACTTATCGTCACGTATCAATAAGCAAACTGAAAATATCGCGCTTACTTAGAATATCTACCCACTTACCGAGCTGTAGACTCAACCGACGTTGTATTTGTTCTTATGACCGTGTTACTCATTTAATGAACATGTAAATATTTTTACCTATGAATATTGCCAACTTTGAAGTGTGGAGTGAAGGTTACCGAGAGGGCACTCTCTTTCTCAAAAGCCGGCAACTTCTGCACCTTCAGTGTTGCCATCCCTGCGTCGATGATCTTCGTGATGTACACGTTTGCTTTCTCTTTAAAAACCCCAGTAACATGAACTTTTAATCCCGTAATAATATGCAGAATTTAAAGATATAAAATGCACATTTTAGTAAATTTATCTTTACACCGATGTCGTTGTAATTTGAGATGATTGTCACTTCTTAAACTGAGAAACATAAATCCATATAATATATGGAACTATGTTGAACTCGAACGTTGACTTTACAGGTTTAGATTACGAATTATACTTAAAAAAAAGAAATTCTCTACTAACAAATTAAATTTCTTTTTACATAGAATTATTTTATGTAGTTTGATACTTACGTTTTAAGGTATGTCAATAAAATTGAAATTAAAATGGCATAATTATATTCTATAAACAATCTTGTACCGATATGTCGAATACATTTGTGATTACAACTTGCAGTGGTCAGGTGGGCGACAAATCCAACGGTGTTGTAGCAAAAAAGCAACCGCAAACATTTGTAGGTCGCGTATTGCGCCATTTCCTTTACCCGAGCTGCGACCATTAAAAAAACACCATATGCTTTTATCGCTTTAATATTTGGTACAGATAAGGATTCGAAAAGTTGAAAATTAACATTAATAATCTTAACTAAGTATTTCAAACATTTAACGTGTTAAACTATTATTTTGTATACAAAGTTCGTGTTGGACATTTATAGAAAACATTGCATCAATGTTATTCCAAAACTTTATTTTCTAATAACTTTTGTGGTAGTTAATATAAATGTATCTATGGAATTTAGTGGGGTAGTGTGTCGCTGTCACATAGTCTCATTGTAATCTCACTAACAACATCCATAGAAAATTAAAGACTCTGCATATCTTAAAATCGGTAGCTTCAAGACATAGACATAAGAATAAACCAAAAAATTCCATTCAGATTTCATACATAATCACGGAATCTTCGCAAAGCTATCTTAACTTAATAGATAAATTGATGTTAAGTTAGTACACGTCGTAATAGCTTAACCCGAATTTCTTCACGTATGTATAGCGGACGGCCGCGGTCCGTGTTCTGTGGGTGAATCACTCCGACTCAAGACGTCAACTTAATAGCGCCATAATACGAACGTTTAAATCATGTCTTAAAAACCATGATGACACTTGGCTTAAATTTAATGCAAAGACATTCAGTTAATGAATATAAGACCCTAAATTTCTTTGCGGTGCTTCAATTCACTTTAAATAGCGCAAATACCAAACATTCAGAAATATAATGTAAACAATAACTAATCACGATATTAAAAGAGGTTGATTAAGCTTTTTTCTGCCAACCTTTATAATATTTTTCTATCACATAAGTGTAAAAGCGCTGAGCTTAAGTCACTTTTTTAGCCATTAAAGAACATCGCATCGCACGGATGAAATGTAAAAACTTAGATCATTGCAGTAGAAGAAAATCATCAATAATTTATAAGTACGTACATGTCTACTTATTCTTCTTTTTCGTAAGCTATTCCAATGAAGGAACACAAGTCACTCGCAAAGTTACTCTATAACAGATCGTAAACGATGCTGAAGTATCAAATTATTTCTGGCTATAGTACAAATTCTGTTGAGTACTGCAAATCTAGGTTAGGGCGCCGCGACCCCAAATCGATCTTGCAATCTTCATGGCGTAGCGGTGCGAAAGAGACAGCCGCTGCGACCTAAAGTAACAGGTTGGGAATCCGGAAGGTATGTAGAAACCGGCTTCACGATGCATTTTTCCATTCAATGGAAAGCTCTACGTTACTTCGTTGATGACACTTCGACTCGTTTTTACGAAAAAAAATATATAATTTCACGTTTATTTTACGTCTGCGTAACCTTTTTGATTTGATTGATTGTTTTTTTTATTAAAAATTACGTTATTTCTTTATGTAAATAATACCACTGATATAGACTGTTATTGATCAAGATGGTTTGTCAATAAAAGCTGTTGGACAATGAGATTCAATAACAGCAGCTTACAGACGAGTCAATTTTATAGTAATAAATCAAAGTGAGGAGTTTCTTCAATGTATTTTTTCAAATGCAAACACGTCATTGACTATACAGGCAGACATTTTCTCGTTTTTATTATATTTTCAGTGTTTATTTACTTTTAGCTTAGGATATCAGCTCTCACTAGATATACAGAGAACAATGTAAACAGTCAGCCAAGGCGATATGTTGACATATACAAGTGTTTACAACGAATGCAATTTTACTACGCCGCTGTTCGTTAATAACATTAATCAATATTTGTATGATTAAATAATGAGTGTTTGTACTCGAATTTCTTGCGATATTAAGTAAATGTATTGAATTCTCGTTTAAATACGGTCGAAGCTGCTTCGTTGAAATGTGTAATTATGTCCATTTTTTTTATGAATTCACTATTATAATGCATATAAACAGAGCATAACAAACATGATACGTATTGGCATAGATTATTTAATTAAGTATAAAAGAATTAAAAATTAAACGATTTTTTACCGACTAGAGGTTCTATCACGAACATATACGCGACAGTTGCGAGAATTTCGTATCGTTATCGACAAAATTTGTATAAAATTTGTCATTGTACTTTACGCTCGGTAGGGGGAGCTGCACTAGTATCATACAAATTCTGTCGATAACGATACGAATACAATCTCGCAACTGTCACACAAATATTCGTGATACACCTCCTGGTTTCTGACAAACTAAGAACCTGACTAGCATGTACGAGTAAACTTAGATGTATGGATGTAGAAAAAATTACAAAGCTGTTCAAGAATGTCTCTGTCCACTCTCCTAGGTATGTATCCAAATTTTAGAAAAGGAAATTATGCTTTGATTGAACAGCATGTACGTTAGAATATCGTTAAGTGACCGATTCACCTTTTCCGAGCATTTATCATCGTAATGCAACAAAATGTCGTTTATAGGGCCCGTGGCCCGTTTGCGGCGCGTCTCGCGGCGAGCGGTGGCTTTCTACCCTGCGGCGGTGCTTACTCCGCACATACCACGCCTGCGAATCATGTATACGGCGTGAAGCGGATTGTTTTCGCGACTAATAGGAGAGTAACATTTTTCGAATTGTCAACGCCATGTATGGACTTTCCCGTTTAAGCATGCAGTCAGCATTCGCCTTCACTGTCTACATTGCTCTACTTGTAGACAGAAACCGAATAAGCGGGCGATCATTAAAAATCGATAGATGGAGGTGGTCGAACTTACAGACGAGTCTACTTTACCTGAGCAATTTAGCAATAAAAAATATTTATATGTTGATAACAATAGGATTAGAAATGTTTTTTATATATTGTTGTACTTTTCGGAGTTTATTTCTCTATAAGGCATTTCCTAATCTGTTCAGCGAGTAAAAATATATTTGATACAAAAATATTATTTTATAATTGGTACATCTTATGACTTGGGCCGCGGTATAGGCGAACGTGTGACGCGCGACCAGATGTAGAATGGAGCGGAATGTATTACTACTGGAGGTGGGCAGTAGTAGTTTTTGCCGACATCACACTGCCCCTGATACGTGCAAGAAGCGACTCTTAATAAAGACATTTGACAAGAGTTTAGAGTCGATTTGTTACGCCAATATTATTTAATTACCGTGCAAAACTTTATCTTATATAATAGCTACGTTTTATGGAAACTCACATATGGGGAAGACCAAAAGTCGTTTTTTATTATAGGACTCTAATTAATTTCATGAAATCTATACAGTATGTCGACATATTTAAGCGCTTAGCAATTCGATGTTCTTTTTTATTGAGATATTTCATAAACTCAGATAGACAGAAAATAATTCCTAATAACTCTATGATTAAAATCTATATTATTTGCCTACCTACCTAAGTTTAGATTCAAAGTGTAAGTATTTTATGCATTAACTAAACAGTACATTATTGATGCTTCTTGTCGTCTATCTTCTGAATTTTTAAAATGTATTTATTGTAACGCTTCAATTTAAATAGCGAAATCAGTTAGTTATAAATAACCTCTTCACCGACGTACTTACGTGTCCCCGACTTAGTGATTTTATTATTTGCGTTAGTTATCTCTTATTGACACATTCAAACGACTTATCGGTCGACGCGGGTCTTGAAAATGTTGTCCCACAACTTTACATAGATATTTTAAACCTGTACTCTCGATGTTCCTAAGCCACGCTGACGTTTACGAATTTAACAGTTTTTTTATGTAACATAAACGCTATTCAATACAGGCCGTTATTGAATCCAATGAACTAACGATTTGAACTTGTGGTCTATGTAATTTGAAGTGTCACGAAAATACAGGGCTACAAATAGGTGTTACAAAATTATATTTCTTTTTACCCGATCTTTAAACATAGTTAAGCTGACATAGTGCATCATACTGTTGCCATACCACAAACCTTTGACTTCATCAGCTTTTGACTTCTACGAGCGACATTATTGATTAATTGCTACGTAAGTTTCGCGATTTTTTTTTATGCTACGAATAACTTTTATGATATATTGTAAATTGAAGACTCTTTTTTACAACAATTACAATAACGTCCTTGGTATAACTTAAAGGTCACGACAGATGTGTACATGTGTATAAATACAACACAACTTTTATAAACTTGTTTTCAATAATTACTACAAAACTACTTTACCGCATCATTGAATTACGATAAACCGTAATTTCTTACCAATACCTATTGTTGACTTTTGTCGCGAACGATACCTATCAAAATGAATTTCAATATTTGCCAGACTTTACGTAGGTACAGTTGTATAAAAAACGTCACATCGAGTAACCCAACATCGACCGTCGCCGTTTTATGACAATGTATGTGTTGACTTTGTTCGAACAAAACGCACCGTTAGTCGAAGCCCTCGCGATCGACCGGGGCTAGTGGAGGGAAAGGGGGAGGGGAGACCACCTACGTTTAACTAAATGAAAGTGATCTGCCTAGTAGACACCAGATAGTATATCCTACGTGACTTATCATCATTTGTTGACATTGTTCATAGCGATAATAATACTCCTAATTCATTCTGCAAATCGAAAATGTTTATCATTACGCCGCAGTAGTATCAAATATCGATACATGGACCAACAATCCTTACATACTACCGCACACAAAGTCGTTTAGTGCTTACTAAGGGAGAAATGCTAAGTGGCTGTTTCGGTTACCTTTAAACTATTGTGAGTGCAGAATTTAGACTCATAGATTTAAAACACCTCGGGCAATAAATGTACTTATATCATTTAATTTGGTTGGTTTATTTCACTTTAATCACCAATAATAAGCCGTAACTCGCTTTTGTTCGCGACTTCGTCCGCGCCGATAAATAAAATATGTATAATATATACTAATATAATAAAGCGTAGACACACACTTCTTTGTTGCCTAAGATGTCAGCAATTACAACATATTTTTGAATAATTATTTTTTTAATAAAAAGCCCTACACTTACGTCACGCTTTAGGCTATATATTTTCACGCCATTAAACTTAGGCGTAAATATTTTGGATAAAAACCCTAATGTGGGAAAAAGATCACAAACTGCTGCCAACATCAAGGAAGCAAGATTGCCATAGTTTGTCATCATGTCATGTCATTTTGACATTTGCAATTGATAATTTGATATATGTACACAATAAAAAAAGTTTTTATTATTTCTCGCGGATGAAGACGCACGCGAACAGCTAGTCATAAATATAGCCCATGTTATTCAGTGATAACAGCTTCCTTCCTAAAAGAGTTTTTGAAATAGGTCCCGTAGTTTTGAGTTTTTCAGTTTATTTATTACATACAAAAAACACAAATCTTTTCTCTTTATAAAATTAGTATATAACGGGGCTTAATGATTGTTAATTTTTGAAAGATTAAAGTTGCTGGCAAATAATGATTTTGAGTACTGGCTGTATGTGCATCGTGCACGATAGATGTCAAGCGGCGATCGAATGACAGATGAATGATTGAATGGTGGAATGATGCGTTTTGTTATTTTAAAATCAATTGATTAATCTCTGTAAATGCTTGCAATTCGATTAGAGTGTTGTGAAGTTATCAATTAAGATGGTGGTCAACTAAGGATAGTGTTTCTAATGTTATGCGATTGTTATTTCATTATCTCCGACATACGCACGCCCACAATGGAAGATCGTTACCGTGTATATGATATACCTTCGGAATTGAATTCTACAAACCGCTCGTCACTGCGACATATAGATTAATCTGAGTCTCGTGAACATGATGACCAATGTGGAAAAACCATTTTATCAATAAATTATTGGAGTACATTATGTTATGTATGCTTTTGATTATGAAGGTGAATCCCTTGCAGAAACAAGAAAATAATATTTGATTTTCATAGAAAGGCCATGCGATAAGATAACAATTAAGTATGTATAACAGAAGTGTCAATATGTTTGTACGCGAATCGATACTTGGATATCTAATAACATTATAGAGGTTTTAAAGATTAGCTTACTAAGTTAGTAAAGAAAATAAAACCAGCAGGTGAATAATAGTACTTACTTTCCACTTATATGAATATTATGTGCGTTTCGCCTGCCGTTATTGACAAATATTGTCATCCCTCTCATTCTCTTTGAGAAAAACAGAGACAATAATATGTGTATACAAGTGTCTCTACGGTGAAAATTCCCAATAGGAACCAATTTATAGTGGATTTTCATTCTCATCCCTTTGATAAAAATGACATAACGTACGATTTTGTTTTTATGTTTCGGTAGTGTAAACGCTACGAAAACATGTCTGATTTGGTGTCGGAATGCTTACATCGATAAAGCAATCGTAATTCCGTTCAACACTTTTAAAGTTACTTTAGAAGGTCCAAGTAACATAATTCACTGTGATAGTGATGTTACTCGAGAGACGGCCGTTGTGCAATTTAAAGTGTTGTGCCGCGATACGATATTGTCTATGGTCTTGTAACGGAATTTCGATTTTTAATTTCAACTATTGCTTGAGGACTTTAATTTGAAGCAAATTAATACATAGATTTTTTTAATTCGTAATAGGATGTTGACTTATTGCTAAGACTTTAAGGTTTTTCTTGAGAAGATAAGGTCGTAAAAATGTTTAAATATAAAAGACATTTAACTATCCTTCGTTTTTTTCTCTTGCGCGTAATTATTAGATCAATTAGAGTGGTTTGCTGCAATCCTACGTACATAAATATTATGAAACAACTTATCAATACATAGTAACAAACTGAACACCTGTGACCCGCTTCTACAAGATTTCTATTAGACTCCTCACGATTTTCTGATAGCCGAGATATGAATGAATGTAAGGTAAGTTTTCACTGTCGAAACATTTTACAAAAACGTCAAAATTCTCCAAGAAAAAGAGAACGGAGAATGATTTGATTGAATCGATGAAAATTTAATTGATTGATGAGAACTCACGATTCGATTATATCACGAACAGGCATAATGATAACGCTTTGTGAATTTTCTTATAATTTTTACTGTTAATGAAAATGCGAAATACGAAAAAAATACTAGCTTAATACTGTGTAATATGTTTTGCGGTTACGAAGTTTTGAAAAGGAATTCAATGACATACACACGTATAGACGAATTTATAGACATCTAGACGGCGTGGCTTTTTTGTAAAACCCATACACGACGAAATACCGTTGTCTTTGGTCACTAAAATAGCGATAGCTTTACCACCTGTCACGTTGTTCCAAATACGTTGTTAACAAATGACAAGATAAGGTTTAGGCAAGTTAAATTTTAGATACCTCTATTCACTTATTTAGCATGCATTGTCGGTTTTGGGTTTTACTGTACCGATTAATCTATGATATATATTATTTCGTATGGTGGGGAGGTCAAGTATGGGGGATAGGGTTGCTACCTTTTCTGTTTTGACCCAAAGTCTTCGATTTTTGTAGTTTGTATTCGGACTACGGGTTTGATATCTTCGAGTCAGTGTGAGAGATGTAACTCTTGCTCGTCGTCCGCTATAAATCAAGGGAGGACGTCTTTTATGTTAATTGATCATCATTTTTTCGTTGTGTATAAATTAGAAAAAAAAAACTCATTTCGATTACAGTGTTCGGGTCAATGTTAATTGAAAGTTGACAGCCCTAGGCATAGTACAGTCGTGACAAAAGTTGGAATTCACGCGGAGACGTGGACGCAACCGGCCAGTAGCTCTTGACGGTTGGTTCAAACATTCTAATGTATGATGACGTAATGCTACACGAACTGGATTTGCACTCGTCTCACTAAACTCAGTATATTAATAACAAGCTTTATCTATATTAAAACATTGTGCCAGTCATTTTAAATCTTCATATATGACTGGAATAGTGAAGTAATTATCTCCATTCCATAATAGTTATTACTAATTACTCTGTTATAAGAGATACAAAAACAGACGTTAAACAATCGTTATACAAAAGTATTGTAGATTTGATATAATGTCAATTAGAGTTCGATTTAAATTATCCTTCTACATTATCACAACATGTCTAATTGGTGCTTGTATTAAATTAGACATTGGTAAACTTTCTAACATGAATTACGTCTTAAAATATTGTTAAATTAGGAAAGGAAACACACACTTCCGCGACGCCCACAAGCTTCGTCTGAGTCGCGCTAAATACGTTTCTCGTTATAAAATTACGAAACAAACTCAAATACCAAATCGTTTACGGTAATTCTTTTTTTAATCGAAAATGTTGTTTTAACTTATTAAATGCTTTAATTAGTATGCGACCGCGAATCGTTAACGAGTTTCTGGTGTGAGTTCGATGTCGGAGAAGCTGTACGCGTCCATTGCGGTATCTCATTACCATTCTAGTGGGTGTTCGCTTACAAAAGAGTTATTGCATGTGTTGCAAAATGAACGTGTCGGATGCGTTCTCTGGCGAATGTTGCGATAGTACATTGCTGGCCAGACTGCTTGGCGCGCCACTTTTTTTTCAAACAAACCTATTTTCTTTATGAATTTTGGACAAAAGCGTAGGCGGCGGGCGCTCTCGGAAATTGTGAACTTTCTTTTTTATAGTCCCCGAGAGAATGATAATTTTGATGATACTTGTCAAACAACTAATTTTATTAAATTTTTAATGTTACATCAATTTTATTTTAATTAAAGTTCTAAACATCAAATAGAAAATGTTTTTAAAGTATGTATAGCTGCTAAAATGCTAATGTACCTAACTTTTAATAACTCTGTTCATTGTTAGAAGCTGATGATTCTCATCAGACGAAAACTGATCAGCTATCTCTGTCTTACTTATCGTAAAAAATCTTCGCATTGTATAATGTTAATTTTTGCACACGTGTTTTAAATATTTTTAATGATGAGTCATTGCTGGCTGGTTGCGCAACATCTAACACTAGTTGTATTTAATATGGCATAGGTGTACTGTGACGTCATTTATTGTTTATAACTGTAACACGTACAATAAAAAAATATTCAAGTCAATATTTTCACATAAAGCACATATTCGAAATTGATACCTTTTTTAGGATAAAGGTAAAGGAAAGGTCAAATTCAAAAGGTCAAACAAAAATTCACAAAGGTAAAGGATTTTTTGTGAATTGTTTTATGATATAAAAAATGTAGTTTTAAGAAAATGTGACACCAAAAAAGAATTTTATTTGTTAGAAATAAAAAGTTTCGTTAGCGATTACGAGTAGATATATTCATGTCACAGTCGTTAACGAATACCAAATAAGGAAGAAGAACAAACAAGGTAGAACATTTTCTAAAACTAAAAACTATTAATCGGTATTAATTAGAAGGGTTCCGCGACGAGAGGTCTTTACTAATTCCGAGTAATTCCGATTGATATTCCGCTTTTTACTTATGTCATAATTAAGAAAATATTACCCATAGCTTCAACACACTATATCTTTCGGTCATTTGAACTACCCCTAAATTGAATTAAAAAAACTTTTGATAAGTTCAATAAATATTATTTCTTAATCAAAAATAAAATGATCGTCATAAATTGAAGAGTTTCGAACATTCGCTTTTCTTTGCCTTGCTATTATACCAGCTTGAAGATGATACTGTCGATACATGTATTCTTTGGTCATTGCTTGAGCAGTAAACATGCCTCGGCTGCGTTGTAGAATCTCACTTGCTGGGCCCCACGTAGGATCCAGTCTTATCATCGACCAGATATCTTTTTTAAAAACTGCAATTAGTACTTTGAAAAGAATTCCAAGCAAGATGTAGCTAATTGCCACCAAGAGCAGGTAACGACCAATAACGTCCACTATATTAGTACTCTCCCATCGATAGTGTATTTCATTGCAAAAAGCATACAACAGCATCACGCTTGTGGTAACCCAACCAATCTTCATGAATATCGATGGCTGAACACCGAGCATAAAATGTACATCCTCCTCGAATCGATGCATTCCGTAAAATAGGACAAATACTATACACTCTATAGCAGCCATAAATGTCGAAAGGAGATTTAAATAAGTTCTACAAAGTGACAAAAATAAATTAATACCATATTTAGATTGCAGCGGTATCGTTATTAGAAATAATATAATGACACAGGTCAAACAAATCAGTCCAGGGTACTTAGCCACTTTAGAACTTCTTCTTCTCATTACTTCTAATAAGTTAAAGAAAGTGATTACATTTGTATTAAGGCCTATAATAGCATTGGCGCTATAGATAAGAGGCAACCATAGGGAACTATTGCGGTAATGCCGAACCAGTCGTGGAACCTTCTCAAATAGAAGTGTCATAGGGGCTCTGATTAAAAATTCCGGTTTCATTCGGTAATGATAAGCGTAAGGGCAATACAACATGGCTGTTGTACAAACTGTAAGAACAACAAAAGCCACAGTAATCGCGACGCATATTACAACATTGGAATAGCAGGGCGTCCGAAAGCTGACGCCAGATGCAAAATTAAATGCTATTCCAGATCCGATGGTCAAAGTGAAGATGACTTGTTGAATCATATTTGAAAGGCGAAACTTTTTACTAAAGTTACTGAAATCAAGGTCCAAAACATCTTCATATTCTACGACTATTCCCTTTTGAAGCATCGAGCCAGTAAGCAGCAGTAAGTAGATGAAGATAGGATATAACACAAAGAAATGAACAAAACATTTTATAGATTCCATTCGCTTGAAGCAGCTTAAAAATGTTATAGCAGAAGCAAATCCAGATGCGAGGCAAACGCGCCATACTATAAAAAATGTAGTATTATTCACTTCCAATATGTAAAATCTCCAATACTGGTATTCGGGATATGTAGTATGCAGTTGATCACAATAGCTGGAGGTGAATTTCCGCTTTATACAGTCTTCGTTGACAGTGTAGTTAGTAAGCAATATATCACAGTCCTTGTTAGACCAGGACCCACATAAGAAATAAGGTATAGGTTTCTCAAAGCTGATCAAGAAGTAATGTAATAAGAAGGAGATAGCGTTGTGATTGTAGATAATGTATAAAATCTGCCAAATCACTTGTACATAGCCGATGTGAGAGAGACATTTGCGAATTGTCCATACCGAGAGGCAGTCTCTAGCTGTGAATTGACTGACGATAGATTCCATGTATAGCAACGGGATTCCAATTATAACAAATAATATGACAGCGCACAATACATTTCCTGTGGTACCAGAGGCTAGGGCTCCCGTTGGTATGCTTATTGTACAAGCAGTTCCGATTGTTTGACACAACAACACGAGTATATGAACTCGTCTTGATATACGAAATTCAGCATCATTTGTAGCCATTCTTGAATAATTTACTCGTGAAATTTTATGAACATAACATTTGAAATCATGGCCACATGGAGTTTTGTCTATTTTTAATTGATATTAATCGATACTCATATTATCCATAAACAAATAATAAGTATTTAAATTAGAAAGGAACGAGTGTGTTTCTTCCTTATATAGTAGTTCAGATATTTTTTTTACAAGAAAGATAATTTTAAATCAACATTGTTAACTATTATTATTATTATTATTATTATTATTTAGTTATATTGAGGTATTATTATGAAGTTCTAGAACGTTTTGTACAATTAAAACCGGTTCTAACATTAACACACGGGGATTTAATGATTTCGTATAGCATTAAACGAGTTATTGGAGAAATTAAAAACATAGTATTTGAACAGCGGTATTAATAAGGAAACGATAATTACAGTTCAATGAACGGTAACTAAATGTTATGTAAATATATTGTACTACGCCCAGCTTCGATATCGCATTAACCTCGTAAACATTTGTCTATAAAACTTTTAACTTGCTTAGATTTTTTGGTAATTTTTAAGTCTAAAATTTATTAGTCTTTACTAAAGAATTTTAATACTTTAGATACTTTAGAGATTTGATTAAAATAAGGTAATTTCTAACAGTAAATATAATTATTAAAGAAAGTATTATAGAAATTATATTACTCGTAATAACAAAAAGGTTTACTTCTATACATTTTGAGCAAGAGTCTGGCATGTTCGATTTCAATTTTGTCAGGAAATCTGTATTTGCTAATACTCGAAGTAATAAGTTTAGAGTAAAGGCTATAGTTGCATTTCGTGCGTATCCCAGCTTACAGACATTCCGAGCAGGTGTCCGCTAGATAATGAAATTACAATTGATAAACGGCACGCAGTTTCACTTTATACACAACGATACGAGCCAGAGACCCGTTTAGTTGCAAGTAAATGCTACCACAAGGCTTTCTTGTTTCACACTTGCTGTCGACAACCATACAGACATCTATAAAGAAATATCTCTGGATAATAGCCATGCATGAGTAATAAAGATACAATGATAATTGCGTCAACATTTTATTTTAGAGGTTCAGAAAATGTTTACACCGTAAGAGCCGCTAAACACGAACAGATTCGATTACGGCCGTAGATCGGTCCTAATTTCCACATCCATCATCAAAGGACAACTGTGTGATAGCTGAATTCAGTAGCAGTAATAACTAATTATATCTCAGCTCAATCTATTTTGGTTTATCCCAATCTATATAACCATTTCCACGTGGGGTAACTTATATGATGCTCTGATCAATTGTATGAGACCATAAAGTATGCTTACATCTTCTACTACCAAAAAAAGGTTTTTATTATAGGAATGAGGTAAGCCTCATTCCTATAATAAAAACCTTTTTTCGTTTCGAATTAAGTTGATGATTATAATTATTTTTATAATGAATGCATGTCAAACGAAAAGTAACCGACGGACTCTATCAGTGAAAAATATGCATCTTTTATTTACACTGTTATATTATCTAGCAACAGTATCTAATCAATATTTCTGCAACGTTCCGACGTTGATACAGATAAAGACGAAAAAAGAGTATTTTGCGAACCCCGCCTATGTTTGCTGACCTACATTTAAGTATAATTATGGTATTTTGTAAATTTACAAATTGTTACGTAACCGTTTTTACGGTTATCGAATTATATATGTTGCAAATAATTTTTCATAAGATTTACGATTTCTTATACTCATATATTAAAAACATGGAAAGATTCTAAAATAAAACCAAGCACAATTGCATCAAGGCTGTATGAAAAAAATAATGTAATAATAAGTACACACTGTTTGTCTTATATCACGGAGCTTGTATCAATCAACTAACAATTAATTTAAAAACCTTAAACTATGGTTAACGCAAAAAAAAACTCCGGGGAAGAATACGATTCGTATGAAACTAAAATATATTATACAATGCATCTTTGTCTGTCGAACGTTTTGTGTCTGATACTTTGGCATTTTCCTTTTTAATTTTTGTCATAAAAACATTAAAAGAAGCCACCTTAATTGTCTTGTTTTATCTTAACGTATCCACTGCGAAACACCCATACAAAAATTATTTACGGTTTTCTAAGAGAATCATCATCATCATCATCTCCTCCTCCTTATCCTACTCCCGTAGGGTCGGCGCACTGGGTTTTCGTCCTCC
>LD688996.1:536750-583205 GCA_003118335.3 Papilio memnon
ATTTTCCTAGCTTCCACATACATTCTCCTTCTAAACTCTTGCATATCTTCATTCATCTCGTCCACGGTTTTCATCGTGTATCGAAAACCCTTAAATTGTTTTGGCTTACTTCTAAGAGAATGATAGGAATAATTTAATAATAATAATAGTATTTTGTAGATATCTTTCAGCAGTAGAAACCCAAGGTTATAACTTAATATCGTTAATGTGGCACGATAAAGAAGCGAAGAAAATTTCAATTAAAATTTTGCAAGATATTTGTGGAAACTTCGACATAAAAAAAGAAAGGCTTATTATTGTTGATTATATTATTTAAAGATTTTGTTATTTTCGGTTTCATTACTATTGAACTACAACAGTTTACTGTTTTACCAATTGATTGATTAATTATAATCGACAAAGTATGTTTGGTAAGTAACGAAAATAGAATATGTTTATTTTTGAATACGTAGGTTATCGTTATCAGGACCCGGTCGTAGTACGATAGTCTTTAGATTATTTGATTGTACATAAATAAATAGACCTAAGAAACACCTGGTTTAAGTATTTTAATAACTTTACTGTTTGGACTACCTACTTTGTTGTGATGGATTAATTTTGTGAGTTGATTTTTACATCACTGAGTGGAGAAACTCTCTACGAAAGATAGTCAAGATATCGCGACCCACGGAAGTGAGAAAATGATGCACAGAGAGAGAGAGTTAATTAATGAGGTCTTGAGGTCGGATAATGACCATTTTGTCTTGTGTAAGTAAAATAAATTAAGCTCTTTGTCTTGAAGATAAAAAATATCATAATTAAATGCTAACATTGTGAGGTCGTCAGAAAATATTAAGATAATTATCCCGGACGTGTCATGACGTTTTTATGCAGGTGCGGTTAGATTTAAGTTTATTCGCTAGGACTGCGAGGCTGATGTTAGTTTCACATGAGGGCAGAACTTTTAGGTATTGCAGTAGTGTGTGGTAAACCTATTGTTTGAACGACGAAACAGCGAGTCAGCAGAACAGTGAGGCAGCCTACTATTATTTCTGCACACTGTGAAAACAGTATCCTTTGTGAGTTCAATTAGCAGTATTGCTCTGTCCTAATGTAGTGCCTCACTGTTCTACCCTCGTGTGAAACCATCATAACGTTGGTAAGACTTCAGCTGTATCTAGCGGCTGCATCTCGCAGACCTTTCTCTTATCGATAACTCGACTCCAGATAGAATCGTAACGAGACGACTTTCAGTCTCGTAGAAAACTATTTCGTCATTCCTTAGCTAGTTCGCGTTTATTTCATAAATTAAAGATCAAACAGTAGCACGACTTATAAAAGCTCATTATTATTCTTGATGTATTGACGTTTTTATTGGAATGGTACTGGCTGGAAACGCAACTAGGAGGTATTAGATAAAGCCTAGTGACTTCCGCAGCAGTGTTATTTCAAATGATATTTAGATACACTTTCCTCGATCTTAATTTTCTAATAATCTCCGAACACATTCACATTAAGTAATTCTACTTTATTCTCTTCTGAATCAAAAGAAACAATTAGTAATAGTTTTTATCGAGCTTATCTATACTAATATAATAAAGCGTAAACACACACTTCTTTGTTGCCTAAGATGTCGGCAATTACAGCATATTTTTGAATAATTCTTTTTTCAATAAAAAGCCCTACGTCACGCCTCAGGCTATATATTTTCACGCCATTAAACTTAGGGGGTAAATATTTTGGATAAAAACCCTAATGTGGGAATGAGACCATAAGTTACTGCCAACATCAAGGAAGTAAGATTGCAATGCTTTGTCATCGTGTCATGTCAATTTGACATTTGCAATTGATAATTTAACAAATGTAAACAATAAAATTAGTTATTGAAATGTAAACAATATAATTAATTTTCATGCGGATGAAGCCGCATGGGAACAGCTAGTAAATAGAAAACTTCTTACATTTTTTTTTATAAAGTCAACCTAATTTACCATTATTTAAAGTATTTCCCATGAATTTAAACTACGAGTATAAGGCATATGCATAATCTGTTTAGCTGTTATCACGGAGTATATCTTATACAAACAGTCCGGTTTAGACCACAACCGGCCTCTATTGATTTTGACTGATTACAAGCCGCAAGTGCCCGTTATCTGTGCCCACGACGTTGCCGCGCAAGGGCACCACGCTTGACATTTCGGTCATGATTGAGGAGTTCAGATATCATAGACAATATTTTTCTTATAATTTAAATTTGGATATTCTATAAAAATAAATGTTACCTTGAATATTGACATCTGCAGTTATTTTTTTTTAATATCATTTATGTATGTCTTTTGTTTCAAAATATATAAGTCAATCCTTTCTTAGGTATATCTTACCTATCTACATTTATTATTTTTTATGAAAAATGGTCAATTAATTTGATATTTTCTAATCTTACTAATATAATAAATGCGATAGTTTAGAAGGATGGATGTTTGTTAGAGTTTGTAGCCAAAACCGATGAACGGATCTCAATGAAATTTGGCATAGATGTAGTCTGGTAGAAGACACAGGCAACTTATTTTTGTTTCTTTTTTTAATTACACGCGGACGGAGTCGCGGGCGAAAGCTAATCCATCACTTACAATAGTAACTATGTATGGTATTTTATTAATCTATAGACGCATAAAAAACACTTGCCAACACGTCGCTGCAATGATAATTCGCTTGTATATCATAACAGAGACCAGCTGTGCAAATATTTTATGTAACTATTTCATTAGGTAACATATAATATAACATAAATGAATAGCAACAATGAAGTTAAAATACCGCCAACGTTTGGACTGCGGAGCGAAATCGTGACTATATCGATTCTCTTTCAAATTCAACTTTGAGCGGTACGCATAAGGACACATTTTGTAATCTGCTTCTAACGCTGGCAACATTTCCCTGATGTTATTTCTGTCTCTTTCCTACGTAGGAGGCGTGCTTCGCCATTTCGAATGGAATTTTGCAACGCAATAGAATGAAGTATAGCTGTCCTTGTCTCACGTTGCGACCCTTGACCTAATCGATTTTAGTGAATGTGCCTGGTTCGCGGTTTCGCGGTTCGATTAATTATTCCTAGGATTTAGATCTATGCCCGCAATTGCGTGCTATAGGAAGAATTTAAGATGGCGCTATTGCAAACTGCTTCGTATTAATAATTATGTTCGAATAGTTGGTTGAATTATTTACATAATTGTAAAATATTATTTAATGTTTAAAAAAATGAAACCGTTAACCTTAGTAGCGAACTCTGGCTTTGTGGTTCAATATTTTCAAAGTGAAAAAATAATGGCATTGATAAAAAACAATAAAAGTGAATTCCAAATTAGGCTTTAATAATATGTTTTAGTTACTTTTATTTTTTAACTAGCTTTCGTCCGCGACTCCGTCCGCGTGATATTAAAAAAAACAAAAGTGAGTAGCCTATGTGTTCTTCCAGACTATCCTCTACATCTATACCAAATGTCATCGAAATTCGTTCAGACGTTTAGGCTACAAACGCTAACAAATACCCATCCATCTAAACATTCGCATTTATAATATTAGTAAGGATTAGGAAAAACTGTTTTAATCTGAAGTGATCAAGTGTCATCAACTACAAGTTTAAAATCTACATATTTGTAATTGAATGGTTGAATTAATTAAAAATATTAAAGATTTTCATCATCATAAATAGGGAGAGTGTGAACTAATACCAATTAAAAAAACTCAATTCGTATTAAAATAAAAATGTAGTCTATAGTTCTTATGCAACAGCTAACGAAGGCTGAACCTAATACCAATAAACAATAGATACAAATGAACTGGCATTGAGAATAAAGGCGCGTCCGTTCTGTTTATAGTATTTATTGGATCGTGCGAAAGTGGCGACGACGGAATTTATATGTCTTAGAGCAAAATGTAACCACTCTCTCCGCTTACCAAGGATTCATCGATATTTACGATTCAAAACGCCTTAAAGTAGATTTAAGTAAGATAGAATATACTAAGACGTCCGGTTTGATTAAAACTAGACTAGTTATTACCCGCGACTGCATGGTATTAAAAATACAACTAGGGTACTTATTACAAAATTTACATACTTATATGAATATTAATATATATTTTTTCATTTTCGTATAAAACTTAAATCCTTGTCTATGGTATATTTTTATATGATAGACCTAAAAACTATATCTAGTACATACATTTTCTGATACTGGAAAGTAAATCAAAAGATAATTGAAATCAGAAAAATTGTACATTAGTTATAGCGTGACCAAGGGACATAAGGGTTCATTTTTTATATATAAACTAGCTGTTCCCATGCGGCTTCATCCGCGTGAAATTATAAAAACTTTATTTCATTGTTTACCTACATTTGTCAAATTATCAATTGCAAATGTCAAAATGATATGACAAACCATGGCAATCTTGCTTCCTTGATGTTGGCAGCAACTTATGGTCTCTTTCCCACATTAGGGTTTTTATCCAAAATATTTACCCCTTAGTTTAATGGCGTGAAAATATACAGCCTAAAGCAAGACGTAAGTGTAGGGCTTTTTATTAAAACAAGAATTATTCAAAAATATGCTGTAATTGTTGACATCTTAGGCAACAAAGAAGTGTGTGTTTAGGCTTTATTATATTAGTATAGATTTGTAAGACCAGCTGGTTGGTGGTCGGTGAGTATTAATTGTTATTCATTTATGCAACGCGGATATTCATTGTGGGTTTCATGTTTTATCATATTTTTTGTAAATAAATAAACTAACTCGTCATTTAGCCCAATTTGAAGGGAAATTATCAAAAGATAGCAATCTATTGTCAATTTTCAACATGATTATTACGTTCCTATTTTGGCAAATCAAATATTTGGCCACTGTTCGTGTTTGATGTAAATTGATATGAAAATAAAAATTGAATATTCATTATAAAGTCTCATCACGCCTACGCAGTGTCGCTTGCTAATCATTTTTATTATATTTCGACTTTTCAAATGTATAAAAATTGTTAACAAAGATAAAATACCTAAGTAGGTCTAATATCTGATGACGGAGGAACTTTTAAAAAAGAGTGAAATGTATCAAATTCTTAAACAATTGATGAAATAATCATAATCATCACCAGCTCACTATACGTCCCCACCGAGGGGCTCGGAGCCTACCCTGAGTTAGGGTGACTAGGCCATAGTCAACCACGCTGGCCAAGTGCGGGTTAGTTGACTTCACACATATCTTTGAATTTCTTCGCCGATATGTGCAGGTTGCATCACGATGTTTTCCTTCACCGTAAGAACGTCGGGTAAATTATGTACATTTGAAAATTAGAAAAATCGAAAAATCATTCAGATATTAAGATCGAAGTGTAAAGTGTATGAACAATCAGTGAACTAAGACATGCAAACACTTCGATCTTAATATCTGAATGTCTTCTATCTCGAGCCCCACATGCGTATGTGCCAACGCTCCACTCAAAGTTCGAATTCCGAACCAAAGCGTTCCAAAAGACGACTAAAGAGCGGAGGAGGATGAATTGTGAGAAAGGGTCGAAGAAGGTCGTTTGGGATAAAAATATGAGGGACGCGGTGACGATACAAAAGCTCTTACGTAAAAAAATACTTTCTCAAATTCATTTACGAAATTTTGATGGTAGAAATTAAGTTAATAATATAAGAGCACGAAATAAAGTCTTATCATTTCGTGTTTCCTCGTCCGAGCAGTTTAGATCCCGGGGCGAGACAAATTGCTTGAATCTTAAAATGTCAGACATAGTGAGAGTAATACATATTGCATCAACTTAAAACATTTGTAAATGCAAACAACTAATTAACACGTACACTAAGTTTTGACCCCAATCGGCTAAAGCGGTGGAATTACTAAGTAACTATTCTAATATTTTACTCTTCACTGAAGACAGTAAAGATTCATTATTCAGATGTAATTCAAATGATCGAATGACAACGAAGACCATTGTGGGGTGAATATTATGTGTAAGTAACAATGGCACCTTTTTTTCCAATTTATTTACCCGCCAAGTTCAATTTTTGTGAAAATATATAGCTTAAAGCGTGTCGCCAGTGTAGTGCTTTTCTATTTAAAAAATAAAATAAAAATATGCTGGGGTTGCTGACATCCTGCATAACAAAGAAGTGTATGTTTACGGTTTATTATATTAGTTTAGATAGATTTGCGTAACACTAGGTTTAACAGTTGTTGAGAAATGTTTAAGTACCCTTGTGATTGTCATTAATACTGGCCGCTAATAAAATGTCAAAACGAGCCGACATCCACTGGTGGGGGCATATTAAACGCAAACATGAATTTTAACGGTCTAATTTCGACAAATTGCTGTCGGAGGTAGGTCGATAAATTCAGGTGTTTTACGACTACCTCTAAACACTGGTAGCCACAGCAGCCACTATGCTTTTATGCCCCATAACAATGACATACGATTATTGCGTATGGCATCTGACAATTCGATTCGATTCCATTTCTCGAATATGCGAAATCAATTATTGAATTGAGTTTAAATACCGCACTAAGGTACTGCTCAAGTAACCATTTAATTTAACGAATCTAAGTCCGACAAGAAGAGAGAATTAAGTTTAAAAATATATTTAAGGGCATTTAAACAACGTCGTGACGTGAAGGAACTTTATTTTGGCTGATATTAATAAAAAATACAAGAAGCGCATACTATATTATACCTAATTCTCATTTAATATGTTACATATCTTTAAGTTATCATAGAAATTATTTAAATTGTAAACTCGAATTGCATTTTTCATTTTTTATATGAATCGTCTACCGAATCTGAAGCAAAATAAAACAAGAAAATATGACCCATTGTCGAATCGACGAATGTTGACTATTATCTTTCTGGTGACAAATGAGCCCAAACCTGCATCGGACGTTGAACCAAGCATCGGAGTGTTAAGGATCCAAAAACTTGTTATTGCATCGAATGCATTGCTGCATTTCCTTTTATTTAATGGAAGTAATATTGAATGTTATTGTGTATGAAGCAATGTATTTGCTGTATCACTGCCGTTTCGACGAAGGGGTAGGGTTAAGCCGATTTAGATCGGACTGATAGAAAACATGGAGTTGCGATGCTAATTCTAAATGCGAGCCCCCGTTCGCGTATACATGATAATTCAAATGCTTAAAGAATGGTGTCCCTTAAGTTGACAGATACGAAGCCAGATTGACGGATAATATATGATTCGTTACTTTTGTCGTCATCAGTTGCAATCACGAAGAGTGTAACGAAAATGCCACCGTTTTATAAAGTTTAAGATATCTACTAAATGTAATGCATCAGCTTTTATTATTTTACGGCATAAATACAAGTACATTATCCACTTAAAACTATTAACCATGTTGCTATTTATTTCTTCATCTTAAAAGTGTGCGCACACCTGAAACTAAACTTTCGCATAACTGTTTAGTCCCGTGATGCACACTCCTCGATTTTTAGTTGTACAACTAAATAGTTGAATTGGCTACGAAACAATCAACAATCGCACAACAGTTGTCCGATAGTTTAGCCAAAAGTGTGCGCCCGCTCTTAATATCTTGAGCTATCCTTCCTGGTATGCGTGTTACCGCAAAGGGACCATAAGCTACAAGCTGGCATCAAGGAAGCAAAATTGCCATCGATGTCATTTGTGCATTTGAATTTTGATTTTAGCAATTGAGAATTTAACAAATATAAACAATAAAATAAAGTTTTTATATAATAATTTCATGCGGATGAAGCCGCACGGGAACAGCTAGTAAATATATACAAAGAAACCTTTCCTAGTTGTGATTACATTTAGCAATACGAAAGATAACAAGTATTGCATATTACAGTGAGTAAACATTGTAAAAAAAAAACCTCAACGATTATCGCAATAAAAGCCCTATCGAGGTACAGTTCGAAGAAAAATAAAAAAACGTTCGAATAGGCTATTGCGCTCGATTGTACACTACGTATCTCCCAATCAATCTAGCCACCTGCGCAGGCCAGTAGTAAATCTTCATTATTGATTGGTTTTTTCTACCAATTTACAGTTATGCGCTCCATTCGCATTCATTTACGAGGCGAGTTTGAATCATAGCCAGACGTTAATGGTTGTATCGAAAGTTATGAACAATCAAACACAAAATACATAAGAATTTATACATAGCTAATTGTTGTTGTTATAAATATTTGATTGTTTGGTTTATGTTTCTCATAATGTGAGTGTACACTTCGAAACACAACTTATTTTTCTTATGATTTAGAAAACAGAAATGAACTTGCAAGCGATGATTACAATTCTTGTAAGCTCTAAATGGAAATATATCTTTACGGTAACGAGTAAATATTCACCAAAGTTTTATAAAGGTTTAGTATGAAAAAAGAAGAAGCGACCTTCAATATGTTTAGAGACGCGTCTCAGCTCACCACACATGACTTAAATCAACGGCAATATGTTCACAAGAGATCTAAAAAGCTCTAACAAATGATGTAGTAAAAATTATTGTTTTTCTTCGAAATATTTTGTCCAGGTTTGCAAACATTTACTACATTAACCCAAAAAATATAGTTAAATACGTATTTTAACTCTTTCGCAGGCGCTAATGGCGTAAAGGAGGTTGTACATATATTTTTCCATAACCATTTTCCCATAATATACTGTATTGTTGATTGGTTAAGATGACATTTACACACGATTTAAAAGGGCTAACATATGTTTGAGCAAAGTGTATTTGAAACATTGTCTAAGTTTTTGGTATAGCCCTCATATTTCATTTACCAACAGTAGGTATTACATTTTATTAGAATTCTCGAATTACACATACTGATTGAAAGCCGTCTCAATAAATAATGAGTTAATTAATAGTTTTACGCTATACAATTTTCCCCGGCAATTATTGACTTACGATATACGTACGTCTTACTAGATCACATCAAGTTGCTATCCATCAAACCGTACACGACTATGTCGTCTTGGTACGTCATTAAATGTGACCGAAAAGGATTTGGACTGGTCTTAATAAGGAACGCTTTAGATCTTGGGTAAAAGTACTAATGCTAAGTAAATATGTAAGTTTTAGGAGTAATGTGAGGTCGCCAATTTGTACTTTATTCTAACTTCAAAAGGTCCATATTGTTTAAATGATTTTTACATTCGTTGAAAAGATTATCTTAAAATCTAGGAATAAAATATTGCAAAGTCAACTTTGTTCTAGTTGTCACTTGATTCAAAACAAAATGTAAATTATTAGTATTGTAAGTATACAAATTCTTAGCTAACAGTACTTTTGTACCTTGTTAACTAAATTGACAATACACGCGAAATATTCACGAAGCAAAGTTCCAACAATAGTTCAAACTGAATAATACAATAAACACAAAATAAAAAGTAATTTAAACAGGAAACTCGTATTCTAATTTACACTCATATTCCAGGTGATGTCATGTACAAGCGACAAGAAAAGGTCAATCTAAAAAAGCAATATTACATTTTAAACAAGATGACCAAAAGTAAATGTTACCATATTGTTTCAATGACAAGTTACACGGTTCCGAAGTCACATCGAGCATTCTTCATTTAAAACCACTTGAATTTTATTTGTTACTGTACGTAGTGAGACTGTCACTTTAACTGTGGAATTCGACTTCTATTAACACAAGTTGTATCTAGGGACGACACTTACTTTTGATAAGACTTTTTCGGCAGTGGAAACTCATCTTAAGACTACAGATATATCCACTTGTGTGCGCGACTGTACCTCGGCTGCGGCAGTGCGTAGGCGGTGTCGTTTTCCCGCGACCCCGACAGTTATATCAATATACTGACGATACGTCGATGTTAGCCGCATTTATGGTCATCAAGCTCAGTTGATATTACCTAATGCCGAAATTTTAGAAACAAATATTCCAAATTATATTTTTATTGTAGAAATATTTAATAGCCCAGACATTTTAGTTTTAAATTCTATTTGAAACGATTTGATGGATACCTTTTTGCATTGTATTACAAATACCTTACCGTTCCATAGATATTAAACAATAGACAAGCCAATACACTAAAAAGATTTTCTTTTTTATTTATAAATACAATATTATTTAAGCATGATTATACAGTAAATTTAAAATTGTATTTTGATAAATAATGAATTGAAACAATTGAAAATTTAAGACTTTAAAAAAAAGTTATTTTTCAGATCTTTTAATACCACTGTCCACCTATTCAGGCCACGGGTGTAATAAAACTTGTAGTTCGCAACTTTATGCTGTTATAGTAACAATATTATTTTATAGTCATATAGTCTAATAGTCTGTAGATTGTCCGTTAGCTACGCCGGTGACATCATCGTACAGTCATGCTAATTTCGAACTCTAAATATGAATTTGAAATTAATTCTAATGGCTTTTTCTTTTTTTTTTCTTCTAATCATTAGCCACCTGTTGTACAGTAATCTTATGAATGAAATCTCCCATTCATTTTCTGAAGTTATGATACTATCAGGTTTTATTAAGTATTTAGAATATTTAAAACATTCTTAAATACGACTTATAGACTATTTTCATTCATAAACAAACCGGCCTCTAGATTTTTTACGACATCGGATTTTAAATGCATTTGGTAAGTTAAGAGAGCTTTATTCATCTCTACCAGTTGAAGTTTCATATATTAAAATTTGATTTCGAAAAGAAAACAGTTCTTTTTTTAACTAAGTAAATTCGTGTCTGCTAAAATACACAATAAAGACAGAAGGTAATAATAATAGTAATTAATCACAATCTTACTAATATTATAAATGGGAAAGTTTAGATGGATGGATGTTTGTCAGAGTTAGTAGCCTCAACGGTTAAACGGATCTCGATGAGATTTGGCATAGATGTAGAGGATAGTCTGGACATATACGCTTCTTACTTTTCTTTTCTTTAATTCCACGCAGACGGAGTCGCGGGCGAAAGCTACTTTTATAAATAAAGCAATGTTGTTCAGTTTACATACAAGATTATTCATAGGTTTTAAATTTCTTGGATATTTAACTATGTAGATCTTTTTTACGATACGTTAAGATAAATAAATTTTCCTCTGCCTTTCTTTTTTATTATAATTAATTAACATTTAGGCCCAGACTTCAAGATAGTTGATATACCATGACCATGTTAACAACGGCCGGACATTCGAATTTCAAATCGAATCAGGCACAATTTCTGTAACCAGTTATATTTGATGACTCCGTGGCATGTTTAAGTTTATCATGACATGAATCGGAACAGTAACTGTTAAAACTTGCGGATAAACCATAATTTTTCGAAACTTGTTAAAAAAATGCTATTTTATAATACATTATATACATAATAATTTACCGGGTAACTAATAATACTAATTTAACGGATTTCGGTACAATTTGGTATAGATGTAGAGGATTGTCTGGAAGAACACATAGAACACACTTTTGATTTTTTTTTAATTCCACGCGAACGGAGCAACGCAAAAATTTGTACTATCACATCTAAACTATAGATTCTGGACATAAAACAGTCTGTTATATAATTAACTAGCTTTCGCCCGCGACTCCGTCCACGTAAAATTAAAAAAAAAACAAAAGTAAGTAGCCTATGTGTTCTTCCAAACTATCCTCTACAACTATACTAAATTTCATCGAGATCCCTTCAGCCGTTTAGGCTATAAACTCTAACAAACATCCATCTATCTAAACTTTTGCATTTATAATATTAGTAAGATAAGATTACTAATTTTTATTAATCATAATGTCTTGATTAATAAACAGCATAATGTATTTGTCATCCGTGATCTATTCTATATTTAGTGGCAGGCTAGTGTGAGCCAAGGTTTGATAAGCAATTTCTAAATGTGTACAGTTCAATCTGCTACCATTATGGACTCTGTAGACTATTAATAATAGGAGTTATTACGTCACAGTCGATGTCGTGATTTCGATATCGGAACACGTCAAAGAGACGGCTAAAGTAGCCACGAGGCTTGACACAGAGAACGACTATTGTTTCAAAGCCACTGGACTCAACGGAAGGTTCTAATAAATAAAGTTACAGACGCCCTTGTTTAGTCGCTAACTACTCGTAGTAGATTTTAATAATAAAAAAATGGAGATTAAATTTCAAGTAGGCCATAATTGTATAAGGGATTCATTATAAACTAAATAGTTTATAATTAATTTTGAAGTAATTTCAGTCATTACCAGGTAAGACAGACAGGGAGACGTTTTTACTCGTGTAAAGCTTTGCAGGGTTGATATGATACTTCTTACTTCCTACTAATATTATGAATGCGAAAGTTTGGATGGATGATTCTTACTATGTATCTCCAAAACTTCTTAACTGATCACGCTAAAATTTAGTGCCGATCTAAAAGATTTTTTTAGAAGAAATTATAAAAACTTATATTATTGGTTACATCTGTCAAATTCTCAATTGCAAATGTCAAAATTCAAATGCGCAAATGACAACGAAGGCCTTTGACATTTATCGTTACCGTAATAACCTTGCTTCCTTAATGGCACCTTGTAGTTTATGGTCCCTTTCCCACATGCAGTTTTTTTTTTCAATTTACCTACCTCCTAAGTTTAATAGCGTCAAAATAGCCTAAAGCGTGTCGTAAGTGTAGAGCTTTTGATTAAAGAAAGTATTATTCAAAAATATGCTGTGATTGCTGACATCTTACGCTACAAGGCAGTGTGTTTACGCTTTATTATATTAGTATAGATAAGAATATACATTAAGTCTGTATTTATTAGCTTGTTGTTTTTCTATAAATAAACAATAAAACAATGTTTGTCTCGACAAATGTTTGATGCAAATTATGTCTCTCAACTTAATGACATCTATCACGAATCTATTTTACTTAGTAAAATGCTACCAGTACTGAGTAATATTATGTTAATTCTTAGCAACAACTTAGTTTATACGTCGATTATATTATACAAGTGCGCAACAAGAAATTATTTTGCTTATAGAAACTTATGATGAAATACTAAAATCAAATTAATTCGATCTCATAAAACACATAGTTATTGTGTAAACATTATCATACTAATATTAAAAATGAGAAATTTTAGATGGATGGATGGATGGAGGGATGTTTGTGGCCTAAACGGCTGAACGAATTTGGATGAAATTTGGTATAGATATAGACGACAGTCTGGAAGAACACATAGGCTAGTCACTTTTGTTTTTTTAATTCCACACGAACAGAGTCTCGGGCGAAAGCTAGTTTACTATAAATTAATATTTATATAATAAATTTTGTTTTTGTAATGTTGATTACTCTAATTAATTACCTTAAGCATGTACGTACTTAGTTACAATTAATAAAGAATGCTAGATTATTATTGAGCAGCTTCCATTTTTCGAGAAGCACAAATATGAATAATTTCGTCTAATGACAGAATCGTGCGCCGCATGCTTGCGTTTAAAAGACGATATGATCTGTACGTTATTTCCGGAGGCGTGGGCGTCGCGGGTTCGTTTCCCGCAACGAGAACATTTCAAAACGTAACTTCGCATACTCGCACACCGAACTTCCTCTTGACATGGGGTCACAATCATACAAAAACTGTACGTTTTTAGTATGAACATCTTTATACAATAATGGACCTTATGTGAATTAGAATCAGGTGTATTTTGGTTCGACAATTTAAATCTTTAAAGCTCTCAGGCATTTAAGAGGCACCATTCATTGAGACAAGTAACGGGCAAATAGTAATCTCTGGTCTCGGCAACGCCATTCAAGAGAACTTGTACAGTCAAGATGAAACGGAATTTGTTTTGTTTTCTATAGAAATATTTAAAACGTTTCGCTTTTATCATTTCATATAAATTCAATTAATGTTATATGTTTTATTCGTGGTATATCAAATGTGTGGAATAAAAATTTATTTATCATAATTCATACATATTTCTTAATTCGATGTCTAGAATGACGAACAATTAATTTAAAAAATCTACTGAACTAGTTTAGAGAAAAATACGTTAGTTTTTGATTTTAATGTATTGGGAGCAAATAATATTTTGTGCTACGAAAAACTCCGTCGAATTAAGGATTACAGGGCAGATTTATCTAAAAGTATATGATGCATACTTGATAGAATTTTTCAGCAGTTTTATATGTAAATATAGAGTTAAAATTAATTTATTCAATATTTACAACAATATACTATATTTATGTATGTATAATTTTTGACTAAATAATTCGGTGACGTTATTTCTTGGTGATTATAGATTATAATAAATTATTAGTACGCGTATGTGTGTCAGTGGCAGACGTTATGTCGCCGCTGTGTGCGTTAGACAACTTGTTCTTTTATGTCAATGTGTGTGGCAGTGTGAACACGAATATTTCTCGTGTATGTGAGGCGCGTGCGCGTGCGCTGCATTCCATCTCGTCGTCATTCATACAGACCGACAAACTTATCTGACCCGGTAAACATTAATGTAACTATAGAATACCTCATTAGCACCCTCTATTTTAAAACTGTCACAAGACCCTTATTGGACTCTTGTCTTGTCTTATGTGCGTTTTTAACCCGTACTAGGTTTTCCATATTTTCTAACTGCGCGCGATATAAACGCCTCTGTAACTGGTCTAGATAACTTTGTTGTACTATACAAACTCAAAAACGTCTGGTCTATTTATCTATAACTTTTTGTCTTTAGAACGTACTATTTTTTTTATTACATTCGTAATTTGAAATTAAAATGTTATCAGCCGTTTGAAATGGACTCGAGAGCGTAGTATTTATTGCTCTCGATTTTTTACAACTCGTATAAAACGTGGTATTGTATGTTATGAATGCATGATTATGATGAATAAAGTTATTACTGTTACTATGTATAAAATGTTCTAGCATATACTTAATAGTAGGAGTAAAATCGCAACACATAAATAAATATTTATTGATGAAATATTGATGTCCCCAGCAATTAAAGTCTCAATACCTACATTTTAGCAATCTGATTAACGTTAGCCAAAGTATCGGCAGAATTTAGGTGCTTGCTTGCTCGTTTGCCACCTTATGATATTAAAATAAACTAGAGCAATTTGTTGTAAGATTATTATAACATCAAATAGTGCGAATATTGTTGGTGTAAACAAAAATAACTAAGACGGACGTTTTTAGTGTAAAAATTAAAACGTATCTACATATATGTGTAGGATTTTATGATTTTACACAACACACAAAATGTGCTAAATCCTTCACTCGCAGTTAACATTAATGAGAAGCGAGTTTGTCTTAAATACGACTATTTGTCTTTTACTGCAAATACACGTAATGTTCTGTCATAGAAATTCGTCTGAATGAACTGCTCGAGAAAAATATTGTACAAGAATAACTGACAACATTATAGCATTAATTAAAAAAGAGACAGCCGAATACTAATACGACACTTAAATATGATAGCAACTAAAATGATAAGACAACGCTTAAATTCCAAATACTATTATATTAAAATTCTGTCGTATGTCAGATTGAAAGCGATGCTTACGTTACGTTCGTTTCAGTGTTTGGCCGTTTGTAAAGTAGTTTAAAAATAATATAAAATCTTCAATAATCATTACACTAATTGAAAAACACCGATGCTACGAGGCGGTTTAGTAGGCAACAACCTAATTAATTGTATCGACATGACAGTCGGCCTGAATAAGGGCCGCTGTACACTTACAGTTTCAAGCAGTTGTGCTGCCGATATTATCTTCACTAGACAATGCAGCACGAAGACTGCTTGTAGCTGCCACTATCGACTGCTTGGTACCGTGTACGACGGCCTTAGATTTAAATATAGGGAAAATGTGCGCGCCCTTTTATCGACGTAATTTTCCCAGTCCGCCCTCGCCGCCCGCCCTTCGCACTGATTGGACGAAAGCTCGGGAAACGGAACTAAATATATAACTTGGTAACATTGATTATTTCACGCGTACATATACAAATACTTTGTGAGACATTTTTATCATGACTCAAATGGAAACCCAGATTTTTTGAATCGCTAATCATTACTTAGAAAGGGGTAAAAAAATAATTTACTTTGTAATAACTTAAGTAATTAAATTAAAGAACACGTAACAGAATAAAACATATTACCGAGGAGCAGGAAATTGCAAATTTCTAATTAAGATTTGGTAATATCACGTATTCCTGTAAGACCGGAAATACACATGCATGCCAAGTACTGGAACGTGCCAGCTGCAGGCATCTGTGAAACTGTCCTGCAATTAGCTAGCACGATATTTGATTTTGTGATAGCTACGTGCAAGTTGAGGGAAGGTACGAATCTTGACACGTCTCTCATGCGATCTCTTTGACATATTACTGGCATATGTGAACGCTACGTCTGTGTGTAGTTTGCATGCCAGGTACTATCCCGTTTTACAGACGTATTTTCGCCTATCTGTTGCATTTGGATGTTCCTTATTGAAGCAAATAGAAGCTAGTATAAACGTGTGGTCGATATTGTGTCAGTGAAACCAACTGGAAATATCACGAAGGCGTTGTGTTTTTACTAGCAGTTGAATACATTACGCATTCAATCAGCAGTGATTAGTCTATCCATTACGCGTGTAACACAACAAGACAATTATGTACTTTTTCATTCAAGTTAGTTAACAACTAATTTACGCTTTAACATGATTCATTTTTGTTTGATTTTTTGCCATCCGTCACATTATATTTTATAAAACTTTAGATTTTTTATTAAAATCAACTTCTACAATAGTAATTGTCACGTAAGTGTTTGTTTAAATTAAAATTTTAATATCTTATAGGTAGAAATGTTTTATTTAGCCTCACAGTTCTATTGCGGTAATATTTAAGAACATGTTCTCACTATTAGTTACATTAATTTTGAAACTAAGTAGTGTGTACCTAACTTCTAAGTGAAAAGAGGTATATATGTAAAAAAAACATTTTCGTATACTTCACATCCGTTTAAAGCTCTTGCGTAAGCTTTTTATGTTTTTAAAATGTTTTAAATATAGTATTTTTCGTATATTAAGTTTTACCGTGAGTCATCTCATTAATTCAAATGGAATTGTTAATGTTTACATCGATGTATATTTAAACATTTATGTTTATCAAAAGCTATTTCTGAATTCATTATATGAGTAGTCAATGGCCGCTCATCAATTTTGTTTAACCGTCCAATAATTTTACGTTTATAGTTTATTTTTAACCTACTAGGTCAATATCTTTTCCGTTTTCTTTAATAAAGTATTACAATCCTATAAATTATTTAAGGCACATAAGTACCCAAAAATAAAACATTTAACCAGACTCAAAGACACATTATTTTAAATAAAAGCAAACCTAACAGAAGACAGGCGTGGTATTCTAATATGGAAAGAAATTCGGACGAACGTGGAAATAACCAGTTTTACACCTTCCAGAGATCTACAACATTTTCGCAAAAATTTAAATTAATTATGGAAACTGTGAATTTAAGAATACCACAAATAGTTGTATTTAGTAAGCTTTGAGTTATGATCACTACCCACGTACATCATACGATATCGATACTACGCTTTAATAACATTCGCCTCCATTTCCTAACTGTAACGTTTAACCCCATGCCGTTTTACGAGGTGTACAAACACGTGATATGGGAAATTCATACTACGTACTATGAACCGAAAGAATATTATTGCTTATATAACCACGTCTGCCCCAGCAAGTCCATTCAATTTGGTAGGATGACATGTTATATGTTTTTTATTGCCCACATCTATTAGAATGACGGATCGAACACCGGGAACAATTTTAGATGTCTATAACTTCTACATTCGTGGCCACAATAGACAAATATAAATTGTGGTAAAACCTTTTATTTTTGTATAAAGACATCAATGTGTTTGTTTTATTTTAATGCATTTAATTTTATTTTGACTATGGCCTAGTCACCCTAACTTTAGGGTAGGCTCCGAGCCCCTCGGTGGGGACGTATAGTGAGCTGGTGATGATGATGATGATGATGATGAATTTTATTTACACATGATGATTATACTTTCTTTCGCTTCAATAAAAAGACAGCATTTTACTAAAACAAATTATAAAAAAATTGCTTCTAAGATCTAAAAATATTAATAAAACATAGATTAGTCTCAAAGCTTTCAAACAAACAGAAACAAAACCGGGAAGTGAGACTTGCTGTCAGTTTGACAATAGCTTTAACAGACAAGGTCGTCAACATTTTTACACACGAAAGACTCATTGACGGCAACATAATGAAGAACAAAAAATATATTTGTGAAGGAATAAACATATCTTGATATTAAATAGCATAGGAAGAAACTGTACTTAAATATTTTTTTTGTTTGACTTACACAGTGATTTTCAAAATTATTCAGGACACCGTTTGGTCCACTAAAGTCTGGCAGTCTGGTTCACGAAAGCCAATAAAACTCTGAAAGCAGAAATTTGGGAATCTCTGGTCTACACGGACTACCGCCTAGCAATAAGCCGTCGACAATGGGCGATTATCTTTAATGTACGCCATACACAGACCACTGATAAATGCAACACGCCACCAATCGTTTAAATCAGCAGATAGCGACAACTCGTCCGTGTATGGTGATTGACAATGCCTTCTTCTCCTTAAATGCCACAGGAACCTTGAATCAAAGAGGTGCCAAGGTTTTAGGGAATTAAAACTCATAAATCTGTAGTCAGATAATCATTTAGATTACAGTCAATTTAAGAAGCAAAATGAGGTCTTTCGCGTCAATCTAAGATTTATTAAAAAAAATTGCGTTGAACTATCATAATGTATGAAAAGTTCATTTCTCTTCCACTTTACCCAACACTTCCGTGACTCGAGTAAATAATAAAACCCTTTATATGGCCGACGAATAAAATTTTATCAATTTCACGACAATTTTACGTTTACATTCCAACATTACGACGCCATCTTGGATGTGATTATATCAATAATTTTAAATTTTATCTGTTATGATGTTTTCCACAAAGAAATTAAATATTGAAAATTATAGAAATATCAAAGCCGTTATATTCCTATTTATGTAAAGGACTATCACTTACTACTTTCTTAACTGTTCCTAAATATACCTATTAAAGATAAATAATTAAAACTTTGTAAACCAACTTGTGTAATAATTTATAATAATATGTGAATCATGTGAATCATTTTGAACACATCTACATCGTATCGAAAAGTAATATTCAAAAACTTATTTTTTTAACGTATTTGGTTGAACTATGACTTGGTTTAATAAATTATTGGAAAATACATTAAGTACAAAGTTCCTATTAAGTTCCATCGACGTACTCACTTCTTTTTTCACAAGGAAATTACAAAACAATAACTTTTTGTTATCTTTATTAAACAAGCGCTTTAAATTTTCATAAAAGTTATAAACACCTTTTATAGTTCATACAACTCGTAAAATAATATTTTTAAGTACCTACGTTTTATTTTTACTACACACGTGTTAGGAAATATCTCTTGTATCAATATTTCTGAATATCAAAATGTACTAGACGGGGAATACAAGAAAATAAAAGAAGATAAGAAATAACCTTCTGGATAATAATTGAAAAACTTATTTTTTTTTACCTTATTAATTTTTCATCACTATTCGAATCATCGTTCATCAAAAGATTTTTCCACAAATTGCCGTCGTTTAACAAATAATTAAAACGTTGATGTCTTCAAGACACAGTAGGTTAAATTACATTATCGCGTACCATCTTTAGATAACATTACCTGCTCAGGTAGGATCGTGGTCAAGAGCTAGTTTTGACGTTTTAAAAATATACAAATGTCAATATTAACTTGAATAATACGTACGGTAGAGTGTAGAGTTTACGTCAACTATCAATCTCTTACAGTCGACAGATAACGATCTCCGGTGGACAACAAATTTAATGTTATAGTGTCCAGTAAACGGGAAAGATCAAGTTTTATTTGAGGTCAGCGGGTCAAACGCGAACTCGGACTAACAGCGAGACAATCTAGAAAATCTAAAACAAGTGGCCTGCGGTTGCTCAAATCCAATAAATATCCAATTAAAATCACATTCCTTTTGTAAAGCAGTACCTAGGGCCTTCCTTAAAAGTTTGTATGTAGTACTTACAGGATATCTGAAAAAGACAGTGTAGAGAAATGCTTTCCTGGCAGAAAATATGTTAACGATATTAACTATTTTCTACTCAAAATTGCTTAGTTTGGACACTATAGCGCTTTTAAGTGCTACCAAGAGTTCAAGATGTTGTATATATAAAAACTTCATGCTTGTATAAGAAATTCCTACTTAAAATAAATTCTCCTGCTCTCAATTTATTTACTACTTTCTAGAACGACCTATACTTTATGTACAACACATATATTTTAATAAAAATGTTAATTATGAGTTGTTCACGAAATCAGAGAAGAGGGCGAGCGAGTGAGCGTGCTGGAATACATTTGAGGTGAGCGCGGGGTGTCATTGGCGCCGCCGGGGGAGGGATGCGGTATATCCATTAGCTAATTAGTCCACCACCATACACCCCCTTCTTGCCAGATTGTTACCTCGCCGCGACTTTGCTTGCTAATTGATTTTGTCGTAATTTTAACCGCTTTGTCTTTAAAAAGTCTTACGCTAAAAGCTGCACTTAAGCAAAAACATTAATAACTAACATTCAATTAGGAAATTGGTAATTGCATAGGATAAGTAAAATAAATTACAATTCTTTAGAAAGTTTCGGTATTTCATAATTTCTTCTACTTGTTTTACGTTTCATAACCACGTAGTTGTGGCTATTGACCCTTCGTGAGTACCGGAGTTAAGTTGGAATGTCATAAACCTATCAATATCTTAATCGCAGTTTATTCGTATGTATTACTAACAAATATTAGCTCAATTCAGTTTCATCCCGTTCGTCGTTACGCTGTTTTACAAAGACGAAGTGTCGATACTTCTTCTTACTCTTTCTATATATAATACAAAGAAATAAAGAAGAATCTATTATGCATATTTATTATTTTACGATCTATATATTTTACACTCCTATTATCAGTTACGGTTGTCAGTCGTTAAATCACACCCTCACAAAACGCAACGCACACCGCAACGTCATCAAATTAAAAAGTTAAAATAACCCCCTGCCAAGGTTAGTATCGGTGCTATCTAATGAGGTAATGGGCATCGGATGAGCAAGGGCCGCGCTCGGCACGCGACCGACCCCCGGCCTTTTACAAATAATTTCATTATTCTAATAAAACCGAGTCAAATATGTAAACGGTGACACGTGGTGGCCACGACCTCTTTGACATCGGATCATCGTGTACTTTTAAACATTATTATGTACAAAAAAGGTTGAGTTTTCAGTTATGTCACGTTGAGTATAACCTGTTCAACATTTTAATACATAAGTTACTTATTTTTTATTTAAACGTTACGAATAACATTCGTGTTCTATTTATTTTCTTGAAATGTCATTATTTGTGATTCACACTCTCAAATAACTTAGTAATTTGAATATTTTAATAAAATTACGTAAACAATTACACCCAACAAACGAATCGGTCATTAAATCATTTCTCGCGAAGCCGTTAGACATTTTCTTAATTCATATTGATAAATAGCTCTACCAACGTTCTACTGCAAAGACTTTTGCCCTTTAATAATCGAAATCGAACGATTATACCGCAGTCGATGCTAACTAATGAACGTTAGCCGGTAACTTATCAGCCACGAATAGGAACTCAAAGTGACAGTTAATTTATAAAATGATGAGTTACAGACATTGCCCGAAAAATGCTCAGCGGGTACAATAAACATTATGGGCGCATTTATTAATAGCTGGCCGCTGACAAACGGCGTTTTCACCCCCACTGGCCCCTCTTCTGCCCTCAATTTACCCTGTTGAACCCATCAACCCCTCAGCACCCTCCTAAGCCTCGACTCCCTCCCCCAGTCGGCCAGGTGTAAAACTGCGCGGTCACGGAAAGACGGACATGCAATGCGGCTAATATGTTTTCATTATTAAAACTATACTCAATGCATCCCTAAACGTCAGGGGCTGACCTATGAATGTTTGTGCACAGATTTGTTGATTTTATCAATGCGTTCGTAATCGAACACAAATGATATTCCATATTTGTAAATTTATGCATAGTTAGCATATATTGTGTCTATTTACTTATGTTAAAACTAGTATAAAAGTAACACAAATTAACGGTGAGCACATATTCTTATTTATCTTAATGATATGGTTTTTATAATTACGCTTTTACACGCGAAAAGTGTTTATTCCACTAAAATATTGTCATCTTAACTTTATGAATACATTTATGAGTGGCACAGTAACCAATCCTCATATTCGAAAAATGTAAAGCCAGCTTCACACCTTCAATTTTAATTCTACTGTAGAGGCCAAAATTTAGAACTGTACAGTTTCACTGACACCCGTCAGTTTTATCTGAACATTTACACAGGAGGTGTGTAGCAGGCTTAAGCCAATACTTCAAAACGAATTTAACATCAGCATAACGAGATTTAAAGCTTATCGTTACCGTGACTTTCAAACTGACTTGTATACGAACAGTATTGCTGTCTCTGTTTTGTTCAAACAGAATGAAAGGGATGACAATAGGAATCAAAACAAGTATCACGGCAATGGAATTCTACATTTACTTCAACATGTTTCCATTTCGTTGGTATTCATCGAAATGTGTCCGCGCACGAACGGGCAAATAAACCGCGCTGTAAATCGAGTATTTTACTATCAATTTATTTCTAGTATAGATAAATAAATATTTTCATTGTTAACGAGTTCACGTGTCATCGTTGGACTTCGTATAAATTGACAAGAGACACTTACCTGTTTCCATTGTAGGCATGAGTCAAATGTTTTCACCACGAAATGACTTAGTGGTATCTTGAAAGTTGGCAATGAGAAATGGAAGAAGACATAAGAGGACAATCTTGATGGAGCATGCATAAATGTTTGATGTTTGCTTTTTATACAGATTTATAATAGATAAGTAGCTAACTTATATTTTAATTTTAAGATAACTTTAAAGTAATTATATAAATGCTAAAGTGATGGATGGATGTTTGTTTTTATGTATCTTCTAAAAGGCGTAACGGATTTCAATTAACGGAAATTTGGCACAAATAGTCTAGAAGAATACGTAGGCTAGGAATACGTAGAGTCGCGGGCAAAATGTAGTAAATAAATTCAACAATGGAACTCATCATTTGACAGCCGACTATTAGCAACGTAAGGACGTAGTGTAAAAAAGTTTGTTTAGTGTTTATGGTATGCAAAAGTGGAAAGAGGGGCGCCACAGTTGCGTGCTGTGCGTTGCTAACTCACGCTGTGGGAGCACTCACAGTGAACCTTTGTTACATTCCATCATATATGACACCGCTGGTAATACACGTTTATACAACGTAATATAATGACGAGGAAACCATAGACAAGAGAGTAATATGGTGATTACAATATACGACTATATCATGTTTAATTAAAGAACTAATACATGTTTTTTGTGATATTTACTAATCGTAGTCTTATATCGATGATGATTTTTTAAATTCCATCACGAACAAAAGATCTCTTTTAGTTTAAACCACATAAATCTGATTAAACGTTAGTAGAAATAATTATTGTGTTTTCTTTTGTTATTGGAAAATTATAGAACATGAAATTTTTTATATCAATCATCCCTTGCCACCCTCGATCTGACAGTTCCCAAAAATTATGGGAAAAGCAAACATTACTCGAATTACAATGTCTTTTGTGTCAATTTAGCGCCGCCGTGGGACTAAAAGTCCCATATTACGTTATTGTGTTTGCGTTTCGCTTCATTTGACGGCGACCCTATTTAATAAAATGTGTTGCAAAGCACCTAAAATGTCTATAAAGTAAATAATTATAGAATTTTAAATTAAAAGTAAAGTGACCATAAACTAAACGTTAGTTTAATTGTCAAATTATGATTACCTTTATAGATCCCGGTGTGTTTTGTACAGGTGTTTTCGCAGTGGAAACTCTACTATACTAATTAGTGAAGCCTATGTGTATTACAGTATGTTAAATTCTGCTTCATAAACATCAAGTTAAACTTAAGTTATTAGTAAAAAAGAACCTAACCTAAAAATGGTAGAAAGCTGTAAATTATCAGCTTATCGTTACAATCTTAGCAATAAACATATCAATTAACCCGGACAGTGAACACAAAAACTACTTTTCATAATTGCTGTTTGGTATTAAAAAAAATAAAAACAAGGTATTTAAATTTCTTATGTATTCGGCATAATGCTACTTTCACATGAGGGCAGAGGAGTAGTACAGTTTACTACGCCTATTTAACAGTACACTATTTTGACAGCAACACAGCGTTCTACACAAGCACCACTGCTGGTCTTTTTCACTTGTCTGTCCTCGTGTTAAAAACCATAAGGTTACGTTTCGCTGCGACGCCCAACACCCATTAGGCGGAGTGTACACATATTGATCGTGGCCGCCCGCCCAAGGGCCGCCCTAGGCACCCTCCGACGCTGATGTGTGTACAATGCCTATAAAATGTTATTGCTATAAGTTATTGTAGTTATAAGTTTTACCAGTACTCGATGATCAATATCACTCGAATACAAAATAATATAGATCTATTAAGTGGTAATAAAAGTACATATTGTTCAGTTTTCAGATATTTCTCTTCATTCTGCTATCTTTAATAACGAATATCTAAATGATAATATAGAGAAGAATTAAGTTTTCTTTTTGACAGAAGCTACACTTTTGCCCTTATTCAGAATGGAACCAAAACGAGAAGCATGGCCCTCTAACCGCGAGACCATAGGCCTTGTCAGTAATAATTAATATTTGAAACAATCAGTCAATGATTACCATAAGAATGAATCACGGGACATTACAATACGTCCTTTGCTAAGGGCAGCTTTCTCCTCTGTTCTGTTCGTCGCGTCGTATTGTTACTATCGCGAGAAAGAATAATTATAAGCTTGATGTCGCGAATAATGCTATTATCTCGACCAATGATAACTTAGCTTTCAATAAACAAAACTCAATTCGAATATAGTCTTTATATCGTAGGTATTAAGCTGGTTTGGGATCTTTATTGCAGGAGATAAGTGTTGTGGCGCGTATTGAAGAATGAGCCGAGTGGGTGTTCAGTTGAATTATGGAAATAGAGCGTCGGCACGGGCCAACGTGTTCAAACAATACCATAACGGGAAGGGGAACGCAATTTGAATTCCTCACATACAGAGTTGATGCTGGATCCGCTGTAGGCTCTTTCGTAATCTGATTATTGCAGACGCGAAAATTATTACGACTGCATTGTTTGCAAAAATACTTCTTAGTCGCAGACTTCCTTAGAGTTAAATTGAAACGAAAGGAGATTATATGTGTTTATTGTACAGCTTTCATAGCGACTAAAAGTGTGCTTGTAATCATTCCAGTGAGAAAATAGAGTTCGCTGAAATTTTAAAGAAAGAACAATTCAAGACTCGAGTATCGCTTTATTAAAATGTTAAAATAATTTTACATAGCTTACATGTTTTCCACTGCGCAATTACAATACAATCACGTATATTCATGAAATAAATTCCTATTTCAAAAGTCGACTCACAAAAAGAGGCCGTTCATAAAAGCGAAAGAAAATTGCTTTCATATACTGTCGGTGGTCACGCGAAGCCCGGGCCGTGATTGGCGGACTAATGCGGTAAACGAGACGGAAAGCTCTTTGTTGACGATAAACGGTTTATGGACAACACGTACATTTTCTCTATTATATATCACGTTGTGGGGAATACAGACAGACAGGTAGAGGGGCGATGATATTTATCTATCGTAATCTTTAGGTACTATTTTATGAAGACTAGCAACCTGTCTTGGCTCCTTTTGCGTAATATCGAAGGAAATAGTCAACTATATCCTAGGTAACTTGACAGTTCAACTTTCAATGGATGAAATAATTTTTAATTGCATATTTCGGGAGAAAATCATGGATGTAGAAAAGTATTCTGATAACTCAACACTATCGAAGAAAACAGCACCACACCAAACAAACAAAACAAAACGACAACAAAATGTATACTTATAGCTAATCTCTATTCTTGAAATAATTCTTTTTACTTTTTAAAATTTTTGAGTATAACCTCGGAATATCAAAAAAGTATACGTATACGTAATGCGAATGATAAAAATATTCTTAGAAAATAATAACAATGATTTCAGATGCATATACTTATTTAAATTATCTTATCTTAACAAAGTAATACTACAACGATAACGATTAATTTCTGAGGATAACAGTGATCAAATACCATAAACATTTTATCGTACGTTAACCAATGAAAAATGTCTGTATGCTACATTCAAATACCTATTTTTACATATTAAACTTATCTCCAATCCTAATAATTAAAAACTAAATTCCGATTGAATGATAAAGATCGCTCGTTCATTGGTTACAAAATATGTTATAGATGTCTTCGGTGGTTTTCTCCGGAATCAGGTGCTTCATTCAACTACAAAACCATATTCATAGTCATTACTGTTAAGACATAAATTAATTGTTAGTATTGTTACTTGCATAATCATTTTTGGAGGAAATGCATTATCGACATCAAACTACGGCACTATTTGTCTTCTGCTTTAACAAAATTAAAGTTTCTTTAACTTAACTCATTTAAGTCCCTTTTCCGTTCCACCCTTTTCTTATAAGGAAAGGATTGGATGAGAAAGTGGATTTGACGGTGGAGGAGACGCATAGGAAGGGGAAATATCCTCCTTATGTGCGTCTACTCCTCCGTCGATTTAGGATAGGCAAAGCATCTGCAATTGCGGATGTCTATGGGCAGCGGTCGCTTCGCCATTTCGGTGGTTTTAGGTGGCCGCTTGCTCGTTTGCCACCTTATCGTATAAAAAAAAATTAAGAATATTCGTTTGTATCCCTGGACTTATTCATGTGATACTAGAAACAAGTGAATCCAGTACAGCACAGCCATCGTTTATCAGATTTTTTTATTTAATTCTTAGGTAATTTTATATGACAACACCTAAGTACCTATCTAATCGCATTAATATCGGTAATCTACGCCGCATAGTGACTTGATAAGGTGACCAAGCGCTGCATTGGTGACGGCTGTCATTATAAAAACGTCATTAATGCGCCTCAGCCAATGGCTTGCTGTGATGTCATAGGCATCGCGACGCTACACAGTCAAATAGACCGAATCCACACAAGCATAACGTTGAAACTGCGTACTTGTTGCGCCAACGAAGCGATGCCGCAGTTTAGTTTTCAACAACTGTCACATACCGTAGAACAGTGTTTGACGGAACGCACGACCAACAGACGAATTGAAAGACACTTCGTTTCTTTAAAGCTGAAGTAATGCGCCGTATAGGAGTTACTTTATTGTGCTATTCAAAATCTGACTGTAGTCTCTAATTGATCCTATTCAAAGTGTCCATTGAAATAATAGCAAAGCGACAACGCAGCAAAACATTGCGCCCGTGTGGCATCCTCTTATAATTGCCACATTACAGTTGTTTATGGACTTGTGGTGTAATGCATTATATGCTTCAAAGATAGTACAAATTATTATTCTTTGATTAGGAATTAAACATCTTTAATTTGTAACTGAAATTAGAAACTCCATAAACGATAAGATAAAGATAAGTATGATGTATATGGCGAATGAGAAAATACGGGGAAATGTGTCATGGAAATTACATTAAAAACCTTTTCTCTAAAATTAATTTATAATTATAATTAATTTTATCGATCAATGAATAAATTAAGTTATGTTTTTATCTACTTTTATTTACAATCTAATAAAAAGAACATTAAAGTACTTAACATTTAAAAATATATTTGATTTAGCTATCGTACTATTTCTAAGGTCGACGAAACATAGAACAAGGAATCAATAATTTAAAATGCGAGATAATATCAGACGAAATCTTTCTATATAGTCGAGTTTAAAGCCACAGGAGGTTCTTTAATTTCACAATGGCTTTATTCGGTACACGCCAACTGATTTTGCCGGCGTCGTAAATGAGCTAAATTGAAGCGAATAAAGCACCTTGCTACTCGCATAGGGCAAAGACTAGCCCATGTTATAAACACAAAATACATATAACAGTAGTCTCATACAATAATAGACTGCACAGATCTACTTATACTGGGTTTTTGGACTTTAAGTAAAATCTTAATTTAAGTTGTAGCAACTTGGTGTGAAAGAAATTCTGATATATCAGTGATTTATGATTTTTTTATGTCTTCGACAATGGATACACGAAAATACGATTATAAAGACCCTTTAAAGCTTTAAAAATCGGTCAAGAAGCTCATTGATATGGTCACAATGAAATAATGTCACATAAATAGATATACACGCCAGTAAAAAGGCATAACGCGCCTTTTAGACAAAAAGTGACGTATCTGTAATACGGCCTAATCTGTGCGCCGTTGCCTAAGCTCGTCTAGCCGCAATGGAGGAGACTCTGTCGCAATCGTTCGATCCGCAAAGGTCATGGAAGGAATTTGCGCGGTCCGGCACAGTTGCGACACCGCCGCGCTCAGAGGTTCCAATCGTTAAACTATGCACCGAGCAGGGAGTTCACGATTTCTCACTCGGATAGCGGACCACGGAACAGGTTGATCGGTACCCGAGATTATAATTATTGATGCGAAATAATATATCTCCACCACAGCCCCTTGGCCCATAACATTAACGTAATCGTCGACGAAGATATTGCACCTACCTCCTTTCATTTCTATTACCGATTTAAACTGTTTGAACATAGTTTTTGTTATTATGACCAAAGAACCAAAAACATTGTTTATATTAATACAAATAGACGATGTGAGTTAAAGTTCAGTAAAATGTAGTGTTAATATAATCTAATAAAATACATAGGTTAATAATATATTTTAGACGTAAATTTCTACACACGTGCGAACATACACGTTACTTAATTACGAATATGGTCCTTTTGCACACATAAGTTAAAGAATATGTAACTTATCAAAGAATAGGAGACCCCAAAAAGTTGTCTTACAAACCAATTTTATAATATTTTAGTAAGTACCACAGTTTATGGGTCCTATAAAAATAAATTTTAAGGTTAGAAAATCATGGGATGTCATTTTAAATACGTTATAAGGTACTAAAGGTTCGTCACCTGTGGCAGCGGCGAGCGCGTGGGTTGAACCATTGTATGGTAATTGTGGACCTCAACGCACCTCAGCCTGTCCGCACGCCGTGAAGAAATTGGAAAATGTCAAAATGATTATGGACCTACAATTTACATATACAAGAATGTTAATCTAAGTAAAACAAATAAATTTGATTGAAATGAACAAAGCATACTTTAGACACTTCAAAGTCATTCTATTGAATCTTTCTGTATTGATTGATCATAAATGTTCAGTTGGGTCCTTAAACATTTAATGAAATATAGTAACATAAGTTTGTTTATCTTATAGACATCAGAGCTGGAGTCGCTGCTGTGCAAGCAAGAGGGCGCCTCGATCGCGCCCGCCCCCATGGACCTATTTGATGGTGGTCCATCTTCCAGAGAGGATGCATTCCGGCCCGCACTGTGGGAGGACATAGCCTCTTCTATAAGGAACATCGACCCAGAGAATGCAAACATGCTCGCGCCGCTCGGTGCGACCCACGTCAAACTAGAAGCTGATGACCCCTTATTAGAGGAGTGTGCCACGCCACTTCTCAGTCCACTCGAGATCAAAACAGAAAGACTATGTGCGCCCCCCACGTATGCCCTTCCACCACAACCTCCTCAGCACCAGGTGCATGTCCAACCGCCGCCTTCTTTCGCCAAGTACCCGCCGTCGAGATTGGTGTACATGGCACCACTCACACCCCCCGGCTCCGATCAAGGCAGTCCAGGGAATAATATGCAGGTGAGCATAATATTAAATGCGCTATGCGACTGCCTGCGATGAAGCGTATGATGGTACCATCTTATACTGAGCGATTGTTTTTTAATATTTGTATCATTTCTTAATTCATGTAGTAACACTATAACTTGAATTATTATGAAAATGTTAAAATAAAAAAACATGTTCTATGTTAATCGTGGCTAGTAATTAGAAAAAGCACAATGTAATGTTCGTAGGGTGGAACAAGACGGACGCCGCCGCCGCCCTACCATCCGCCGCCGTTGCTGCGTGCCCCTCACGCGCCTCACGCGCCTCATGCGCCTCATGCGCCTCACCTGTCGCACGCACCTCACGGGACCCATGCGACCCACGGGACCCACGGAAGCCATGCAAGCCACGCGAGCCACGCACCGCACACCTCACACGTATCCGCTCATCCTTCAGCGCATAGTCATCTACATCCACAGGTACTTTTATCCATTAATTAAATTTAACTTGTAAAATAAATAGACAATAACAATTAATAAAGAAACATCTCTCTCGACAATATCGGCTCAACCATTTAGGCTAAACAATGTAGGTAATTAAGCAAAATTCAATCTCGAAAACTGTATATGAAAGAGTTCAACTCCATTTTTAATGAGAAATGTTTATCTATGGTCACTTAATGTCACTGAAACGAAATAGTTAAATTAAATTTTGTATAGTTAAAGTAGCGCAATACAAAATAGGAGCGAAGTATTCTCTGCATCGGTATTCGCTACCCATGTTAAAATTTGTAATGCGAGAATGTAGGGCAGAGTAAAGGTGAGCTCGGTCAGAACTATCGTTTATATTAATGCCGATAAAATTACAGGAATTTTCTTTCACTGCTATTGAGGTGTAGTTATAATAAATACCAGTTCCGTGAATATCATTTATTAATAAATAAGCTATAATTTATGTGTTAAGTTACCAATTATATTATAGCAGAAAATGCTTAACATAATACCCACTGTATACCAAGAAGACTAGAAAGGATACTAAAGAAAAAAAAGTAATTGTCACATTGTGTTTGGAATATTAATTCTTAGGTTCAATTTTCACTTAACGGCTAAACTAAGTCCAACGTACTATGAAGTAAGACTATTTCCACTGAGGCCTTTGCGGTTGCTATGCAAAATGAGAAACGCAACCGCTAAAAATCACTAAAAACTTCCCACGAATAGTTTCAGACAGTCGGCAGTCTAAGCGTTTGGCAGTAGTTGACATTTATCAGATTTTTCGTTACTAAATAATTCGCAAGCAGACTGCTCCAGAAACCACTGCCGACTGCTTAAATCTGTACGTGTATGGCCCTAATTGGTAATAGGCTAATAGGTTAGCAATAATAGGAGGAAAGAAAAGACAAAACGCGTCGTGTGTAAACGCATACACGGATCTAACTGCATACCGTGTACATAACATCAATTAAATTAGTATGACTCATGATACAAAGATCTCGAATTCAACCGCACTATTCGTGGTAATAGGTAATTAGTTAAACAGTTTTCAAGGTGACAGACACTGCATATACAGAAAATAGTCATTGTGTTTGTCAACTTGTAGTGTCCAGAGAGTCATTTAATTAATTGTTCGTATTGCAATATTTCAATTCTTACTTTATCTCATGCTAAAAAGATTTAAAAAGCTAAGACCAATAATTACGTATTAATATTGCTATTGGTATTTAATACTTTACGTATCCGACACAGTGATACTGATTTAGAAAATAAATCTAAATATTCAATATCAATCCTCTTCCCTTTACCTTGCTCGTTTGTATCATTTGTCCATCCAGTCACAAACATCTACAGACTGACTCTATGTCACGATCATAGTTCTGTGATAGCTATATTCAAATCAATCTATCTTGTATCCAGGCGATGTCACAGATGCAGATGGCGCCACAGCAATCTGCGCAGGCTCACACCGCCGCATTACCGCACTCTCGTCTAGATCCACCGCCACCTGTCAAATACAATAGGCGGAACAATCCAGAATTAGAAAAGAGACGAGTCCACCATTGTGACTTTATCGGTAATCTTACGTTAATTATCTTTTTTTTTAATCTCCAAAAATATACTGTTTTAAGACACTACTTCCAGTACTTTGTAGAAAGTAAACGTTACTCTGGCTTGTGATTTTTTTTAACTTACAAAAAAAAAGTTCTTTTAAAAGAATAATATTTTTAATATTTACACTGTACTCAATTTCAGGTTGCACGAAAGTTTACACGAAAAGTTCGCACCTGAAAGCTCACCAACGTATACATACAGGTAAGAAACATGTTTAAATGTTCTTTTAACAAATTATTTGTGTGTACCGCCATTGCGAGATAATTAATCATTATTGCAATAGCGAAAATATTTTTAATTTAACCTGTGAGTTTTAATAAATTTTATTATAATAACATTGAAATCTTGTAAGTCAGTTGTGTAAGATTATTATTTTAATATCAAAACAAAAGCCTAATAATATTAAGAAAAGCACAGCGAAAGCTTTGACTGAAACAAGAATCATGTGACATTTTACATTTTTTATCCATTTACTTACTATAAAAGTGAATTATTAATGCATTGATGTGTTCTATGTCCCAGGTGAAAAACCGTATACATGTCAATGGCCGAACTGCGAATGGAGATTCGCGCGGTCCGACGAGCTTACCCGTCACTACCGCAAGCATACCGGTGCTAAACCCTTCAAATGCGCGGTGTGCGATCGCTCCTTCGCCAGGTCTGATCATCTCGCGCTCCACATGAAGCGGCACCTGCCCAAGACGTCCAAATGACACGCAAGGAGGGGCGGGGAACAGCCGCCCGCGCCTCCTACCCCTCAGGTAATTTTAAACACTAGTATGGCATTTGTTTAATTTTTTTGGTAACTGAATTGAAAGGTGCGAACTGCGGGCTACGGTAGTTACGCACTCACAGTGGCCAAGATTAAAAAAATATTACGACGCTTGGTTAAGTACCATAATTGATTAGCTACAGTTAAAGTAGGTATTAACTCTTAAACGACAAACAGTTGTAGGTTATTAAAATATAACTAATTATATTAGGAGATAACATCAAAAAATCTATAGTTAGGAATCAATATACCAACTGAGCGTCAAAAAGTTACTTAAATTAATGATAATGTTTACAGAAAAATTACACGGACAAAAAAGTAGCGTAGTTAAAAATCGGATCCAGTTGAAGGCGGAACACTGGCCAGTTTCGCAACGGAATAGCTGTCATATTCGTTAACGTTGTAAGAGATCAGGGTAATTGAAATCCCGCATGTTGAAGCGCGTTTGTACACGCCATATCGATTATACGCCTTTCACGACTTAAAATAGCTATTATAATTTAACATAATAATACCCTGCTTGTTACTTGCTCTGCAGTCGAAATACCGCAATACTATTAAAAGGATAAGTATGAACGGTAATATTCAATGTAACAGATAACTCACATAAAAAAATTTGTGAGTTATGTCTGAAAAAGTTTCGTATCAAAGAAGATGATTCAATATAAAAACGAAAATTGATTGACCTTTATTACATCGAAAAACTACTATTTTATAATATAATATCTCTTTCAGGAGGCTTACAATGAAAACATCTTTCTTGAGTGCGATCTGGATTCAAGTCTGATGGACACCATCTACGGTGTACCGTGACTGGGGACAATTCGTATCAGAACTCAAGTCCTGACACTTCGGGCTAACTCAAATGGATTAGAAGTACAAGAGCGAACTTGCTTCAAAATAATATGGAGATCTTTACAAAGCTTCGGTTAGATTGCTTGCAAAGGCGTTACTTATTTTATGAATTAAGTCAAAAGTGATGGAAGATGTTTTATCACGTAATACCAGTTAACCAATACGTATTATAATATAATCATTTAAAAGCACAATAGGTACAATCATTACCAAGGAAATCGCTTTACAAACAAATGTAATTATTATTATAAATTATTAGTGCAGTCATCTATTACACATAACGTTTAAAGTATTTTATAAATTTCTATATGTACATTAAATAAATATAATTTGTATTACGCGACACCTTGCAAAATAACGAATCTGTTCAAACAAAAAAAATCATAGTTTCGAAGTTAAAAAACACAAACTATAACACCCTCTATAGTCAATTGTATAAATCTCATTTTTTAATAATCTGTGTACTTGTAAAAAGATTCAATAAAACTTCTTACTTAAAATGTTTGCTCACTGTGAGCAATGGTGTCGCGAGAAAGTTCGAAAGAGCTCTAAGTATTCATTAGATATGATTAATTTATTATAAGCTAATTTAATTTTAAGGAAATCAAATATCTAAGATATTATAGATATTTTTTTATTTTTAATTGTAATTAAAAATATTAATTACTTTATAAATTATATATATAATCGTTCAAACGCGTTTTCGGATCTTACGACCTGGGTTGTGAATAATTTATTTAGTAATATCGATTATTATTATTTTATTGTTGTATTTATTGTTTTTTACTAAATACCCATTCCATATAAGATTAAAACGAATAGATAACTCGAGTGTGTATTCGTAAACACACTTTAGTATATCTCCGTGCTGCACTTTAACATTCTGTCTAAAAACCTGTACATATATTGCCATCCCTTTTGTTCTCTTTGAAAAGAACAGAGATAACACAAGTTGTTGTACAAATGGTTTGCCAATATAAGTCAAAATTAACGTTATTCAGGTCGTTGAATTCGGAATCGCATATTTACACTATCTAGTCTCGATTTAATTCAATCTTAAAATGGTTAAAAAGTACATTTTAAAACTACCGTTTTGTATTCAATTAAAATAGATATCAAAACCGATTAATTTGAAACAGACCACCGTTTAAGATAAAAACAAATGTAAAAAAAAATGTTATAGAAATAAAGCCTTACAGTATCCGTCCACGACCTAAGTTTTCCAAAATAGTGCCTTTGAATGCTTTTCATTTTGTATTTCAGTATACTGGTATATCAAATTGCCATTTTAATAGTCACTAGTGGTTTGTACTTAAGTATTGCTTACTATTTTATATTAGCAACTTTCGAATGTCTTATTAGTCATTATTAATAACATGATCGGTGCCTTTATATAACGAGGTGCCTATTTTATTATATAATAACATTTGAAGCGGTAACAAAAAACTGGATAAGATATAATAAATTACTTAGTTTGCTAAGTATTCAAAACAGATGTCGCGAGATTGGTTTTACTCTTTCTCATGTTTTCAATAAAAATTTAAGTGAAAAATAATTAATTAATGATTTATCTATTTGCCTCATTAGATGTTTTCAATTCAGAATTAAATTAATTACGATTTTTTTAATGACAAATCCATAACTTTATTTTGGTTTAAATTATTAATTTATATCCTTAAACGTGAAAATAAAATAAAATAAGAGTTTTTAATTATAATTATTTTATTATTCGTAATAAATGTCTTTATACAAAAAAAAATATTTTTAACATAAAAATCAAAACTTTAATCAGTATTTTCAGACCGCTCATAAAATATTTTTAATAAATCTTATGGAAAACATTTTTAATAATGAAACAATTATTTTTTTAATTATTCAAACTAGTACTGATTCTCACAAAGTACTGTTGATACTACATATATATCTTGCCAATCTCCTTTGCATTTAGTCATGTCATTTATAATTTTTATTAATATTACGATGATTTTAAAGATGGTTAACAGAATTGTAATACTTTCCCAGAATTTAACAAATGATGGTCAATCTAAACTTTTCCATGCATTTCTCATGACCAAAGTTGTTACGTTCGTATATTACTTTCCTGTTATATCGAGAGAAAAATATTCAATGATTTTCAGTATGAAGTTTAAAAAAAAACATGTGAAAAAAAATAATAAAAATAAGACTAAATGGAAATTTAATGATTGACGATATTTGCCATAATGTTGTGAAGTTGCCATATTTCAAAATAATCTTAATTGTATTATAATTTAACTTTTACATAAAGACAGTATTTTGTCTTCCTGTCCGTTGTACCTCACTTTCTTTACTCGCTCGTTTCGTATGTATTGTACATACATATATAATTTTGTTTTATTATTAATTTTACGATTGTTTGTATCTTTTTAAAATTAGATTGTTTAGTTTTAAGTACGTAGTTGTACGCGTTGACTAAGTCACCATGATAATTTATTACCAATGACAAGTTTTTAAATTCTTTTTTTTTTAATTTTATATATATTTTTTTGTAAAGTTCTAAGGTTAAATGTTGATACATATGCATGTAGTAAGTATGGATTCACATTATGGTGTATAAATATATGTTAAGATTTGCCAGATGAGTGATTTACTAAAATTTTTTTTATTTGACACTTAGATATTTTATGTTACCTTTGTCGAAAAACAGCTTGCCTTTTTAATTACACGAACTGTTTAGATTCTGTAAAGTATTAAAAATATTAGCATGTTAATAACAAATGTTTGTAAAATAAGTATATGTTGACAACAAACTTTATTACAATATCAATCCAAGTTTAAAACGACCAAACCCAATAAGCTATATCGAACCATTGTTGCTCGTCTATGGTAGGATTTCTTCATTTGCTTCGAAATTCAAATTTTTTGTATTATTGATTCTTGTAACCCTTCTTCCCTCGTGTAAATAATTATTATAATCTTGGTTTAAACTATTGGGATCGGCCGTAAAACACCTCAGTCCAACCAAAAATGGTAGAGCTCATTTTCTTTTCATATTATTTTCCTTGAGCTGAATAATATGAATAAAACTGTTTATTAAAATATCTAATATATTTGTAAAGCATGTTGCACACAGCCTAGTCCATAGCTGAAGAGTTACTCTTATTATAGCGTCTGTGTGACACATGCCTTAAATTTTGCTGGCTTAATGTCGGTGCCATAGCATTGATGCATAACAATATCGTTAAGGGCTCGAGGCTGTTACATAGTTTGTAGTAGTTATATCAATCAGTCAAATAAATAAATGTTATATCGTAAATGTTACTTTTTTCTCGAATTTTCATAAAAGTCTAAATAACAATTGACCTCATCCTTCTTAAATTGCATAGCAAAAATGGATTAAGTTATTTTTGCATATTGTTTTCACCTTAATTCTTAAAAATAGTTCTGAGGAATATTCATTCCATAACCAATATAATGATGATTTTTACAAATTAAATTATGTTAAATTTAAGTTACCCAGAACAAATGCAAGTGTTAATTATTTGACTGATAGAACTAACTAAGTTATTGTAGCCTTTAACATACGATTTGTAATAATTTAAAAGAGGTTTATATAAAAAATCCAAGAGTCTGTAAAATGTAGCTGCAAATTTCACTTCAGAACAAAATAAATTTAGTCACATTTGATTGGAGTTTTATTAACTTGTAGTTTTTATAATAATCCTGATTTGAAATTACGACAGCAATATATAAAAATATGTTATAATTTAGAGCGTGCGCACACCATAAACTAAACTATCGCACAACTGTTTAATCTCGCTTTGATTCCTATGAGCTTCTATGAAGGTACACTACTCGATATTTGATTGTGCAACTAAACAGTTGAATTGGCTGCAAAACAGTCGACAATCGATAATCGCACAACGAATATAGTTCAGACACGTGTATGCTTGACGACAATAGACTAATGGCTTAGGGAACGGAGATCAAATCATGTGGTCCTGGGTTCGACTCCCGCTATTCTTATAGTAGAAAGTGACGGATACCTAATTTCGCTAAAATAACGAAGTACCCGCTATCTATAGATATCTACAGAATTTCACAATTATGAAGCAAATGAAAGCGACCAATACATGCCCTTATAACCCCCAGAATTATTTTATAGACGCATTTTATAGACTAAGCTGACGTTCAATCCAAAAAGAGTGTATTGTTAACCTCAATAGAAAACATCGTGATCTTTAACGTTTCCAACTGTTCCTAATTCATTCAACAAATATCTATAGTAATTTAAAAATTCGTTCAAGTAAACACACGTGTCAAGTTAAAACGTCACCTAGAATTTAAGACCCCACTTCAGCGGATACTCGCTAAATGAGAAACGGTAACACCCCTAATGGTTTGCACAAACAAACAACCGTTATTAACCACTTTATATATAGTTAGCTAACCACGTCTACTCTCATTTCTTCGCTGATACTATAGTGAAATTCTAAAACAAATCATATTTGAATATGACCTATTTATTAAATTAAAAAATCTTATAAGTATCGATCTTGCTTTGAACTCCTGTTAGTGAAATATCAATATGGATCGTAAATTTGTATGGATTATTGTTGCAACGTGGCTTGTGGCTGTTGCCGCCTATTCAATTTATGACGAAGATTTGGATGAAGAGTTTAAGGAACAGGGACATAGAAAGGGAAAGATCTGTAAGTAATCTACGAACAATTATTATGTGTGCAGATTTGATATAATATTATTCTATACACTACATTCGTTACTACTTCTGTTTGCATAGCGATTGTATTTTGCTAAAATTGATAGTATTTAAGGATTTGCGTTCTTGTTAAATCTAATCTAATTTAATAATATTATAAATGAAAAAGTTTATATGGATGGATAGATGTTTGTTAGAGTTTGTAGGCTTAAGGGCTGAACGGATCTGGATGAAATTTAGCATAGATGTAGAGCATAGTCATAGAAGAGAACATAGAATACTTGCTTTTGTTTTTTTTATCTCAAGCGGACGAAATCGCGGGCGAAAGCTAGTCTACCTAATTATAATAGGTAGCCATTAGCTAGCTAGCTATTAATTCTTACCTAATTATAATAGCTAGTAGCTAGCTATTATAATTTGGTAAGAATTAAATTAAGTAACAATCTAAATTTTTCATTACAAAAATATATCAAACGTACAGGCTTGTAAAACCGATTCCTCTTCATTCTTAACTTTCACCTACTTATCCTAGCTCTGAAAAAGTAGAATTTCACCGATATGGTACTAAGTATTTGATTTGGCACGTCGGTAAAAAGAGCACTCTTCTGGCCGACGTGCCAACTCAAGCGTCGGCTACTTTTTAGTATGTCATTTGCCGCAGGTCTAATCTAGAGATATTTTTCAGTGTTTCCATTCGTGAGTATAGTTCGTTTCGCAAACACTGACTGTGCGAGTACAAACACAATGAACGGCACTTGCTTGGCGCGTAGGGAGTGCAATAACCTCAACGGAACTATAACAGGGACATGTGCATCGAGAAGAGGAAGGTGCTGTATTGGTAAAGGATTTTTTCTTCTTTATAACACGTTTAATGCCACCAACTCGCTCTGTAAATTAACTTTCATACGTGAAAATCGTAGAGGCATTGAAAGTGTTGACAACCGTCCCCATGGATCGTAAAATACCAAAATAGACTTGTCTTTAATAAGTGTAATAAAAATATGCCAATGTTAGGTTGTTACCCATTTCCATGTGTCTAAGAATGTGGTGTAAGTATATATCAGTTATACTCAGATTAACAAATAATTACAAATATTCACTTATTTCTATTTAGTTTCGAGGACATGTGGTAGTACGACAAACGTGAACAATACATATTTCACGAGCCCCGGATACCCGGGTGCTTACGCCGGCGGACAGACCTGTACCCTCATCGTTAATCGGTGCAACTCAAACGTCTGCCAGGTAATACTTTGTTTCCTAAGTTACATTAACCTGAAGTAACATGAATTGTACTACAGCATAACACCTCTACGTCTAGCCTAATGTCTTAAATGAGCTAAACGGTTATGCGATCATTACTGCACGACCTAACCCAATTAATCGTTCCTTAACATCAATCCGAAGATAGATAAGGTTTTGCAACTGCTATTGAATAATATTAACCAAAAAAGTTTTGATATTGTTCCTTAGGTTGGGCAATTCTACTATTTGTTTTCATCATATCTTATCTTTTTATTTCCAGCTACGTATCGATTTCTTAGATATGGTGCTCGCACAACCGAGTGGTGATGGTGTCTGCGTGACTGACTCAGTAACTATCACCGGTGGTAACACCATAGTGCCAACTATCTGTGGTGATAACACCGGTCAGACCATCTTCGTCGACTTCAACCAAGACGCTGCCATTACTATCACCATCACAGCCACCTTGGCTACGACATTTTCAAGGAGATGGAACATGAGGCTCACTCAGCTTGGATGCGATTGTCCGGGAATAGGTAAGATTCAAATAGTTATTAGTTTTAAAAGAAATTAAATTTAAAAAACAAGTCACTATCAGCTTACATGAAAAGCACTAGAAGGCTTGATTCTTAATACAACGCGTCAATCATACGCTTCATTTTTGTTTCTTTTTACCCCATTTCTCTACTCCTTATGTAGAAATTGCTTTCACATCAACATTTTGGTCCTTCGAGCCCAATATTGCAGGTGATTTAAGGAAAATCCTATTAAGATCTATCTTTATTCCAGCACCTAACGGATGTTTGCAGTATTATACAGGCCTATCGGGAACAATTAACAGTTTCAATTATGGAACAACTCCGAATACAGCGCTCAGCGCATCACTTGTTACTGGAACTCGACAGATTGCAAATTTGAATTACGGCATATGTATCCGTATGGAAGCTGGTTATTGTGCAATTCAATATTCTCAGGTAAATCAATGTATTTTCAATTAGAAAACTTACTGATAGTAAATATTTCCAGATATCGGTGATTATAAAATTAAAGACCCCATCGTTTTTTGTCCCTTTATGTATGTTTAATGAATTAAATATTACATCTGTCCACTATACCACAGAACACATTTTCTCTTCGAGTAATAGACATATAATAATACTCTTCGAGTAAATGTATTCTCTCGCACTGTCCAGAGCGAGTGTCTCAATAATTATTTATTCGTTCGTTCTCAATAATTGCATATCTTCCTTGAGTTGTACGTTACGAATTAAAATTGACAATAAATAATTTTACAGGCGGGTAACGACATTTATTCATTCACGGTAACCGGGGATGTGGACGGCGCAGACAATACTGTGCTAGGTACCACTGTAGGCGCTGTTAACGGTGCCGCTTGCACCACGGACTTTGTGGTGATAGCAAACCCAACGGTGGTATCTACTGGAGCATCAGCGGGTACAGATCGATTCTGCGGCCTTGGATTTGTACCGGTTCAAAGTAAGTTGCCTCATATTTGAAACCAATTTTATTCTCCTCAAAGAGCAACCTTGGTATCACGAAATTCACTTTTTGATTTGTAACAATGTACTATCAATAGTACACTAAGTATGGGTCGAATTTTGAATGGGCTCTAATACATAAGACGACCGTGATAGCAGTCTTTTTAGAGCGTCCGCACACCTTTGACTAAACTATCGCACAACAGTTGTGCGATTGTTTAGTCAAAGGTGTGTATATGCTCTTAAGGCGATTTTTAGTCCCTTTGGAAGTCTCTATTTAGAATGTTGGATTTTAATTAAGTTTAGGACTATAATCTTGAAAAATATATTGACGTTGTATTTTTTCAGCTGGAGCAAAGCCTTTTGTATTATACGTAGTGACGGACGCAAACGAAGGGGCGACGGCGACAACGCCCCCTGACGTCTCTAACAGAGGATTCTCTCTCGCTTACACACAAGTTGCCTGCTAAAATCACTCAAGAACTACAATATACGCAAAATATATCCAAATTGTTACTGCGATAGCATCGCATACTTAAATACAATCACAATATTGTCTTTTTAAGTTAGTAATTAGGAAAAATATTTTTATTAATTTTCACTACTCATATACTACAATTTATCATGAAATTTGAAATTCTAACGTCAAACACATAAAATTAGTTTAGATACAAGGCATTGTAATCAATGTGTTACTTAAAAAGAGGACGTAAAATGAAGCTTATTACTCTATACTTATGTTCTCTTTTTGACTAAAGGTGTAAATAAAAAAGTTAAAAATTATGCAAGTTTTATTCTTCAAAAAAAACACTACAATAACAATATCACCTCAACTTTAACGAACAAAATATCAGTTTTGTACTAATAATAATAACATACTAAACGTTTAAACAATAACGAAGCTCTTAATTCATTCAATACTCATTTTTGGACGCAAAATTTTATTTAACCCTTAAATGCATGATTTTTTTATTTGTGAAATAAATATTTCAGTATTGAGTCACAGATTAAAGGCAATTAATTAAAAAAATCTTGGTTTCAATAAAAAGTATCCTTTATTTGTAGACTTTTGGCAACAATATGCATTTAAGGGTCAAAACATAACTAAACAATTAAATGACTCATATGAACTAAACAATACATGAAATTAGTGTTCATTATTCTATGATGAGCTTTTTTAATATCATTAATGGTAACAAATACACTAGAATTAAGAGGAAAAAATAAATTACGTTAACTTTAAATTAATATTTTGTTCGAATTTGAGTATCAATTGAAATATTTGTACGACAATAGGTATACATATGTGCACTATCCTAAAATTGTTAATACATTCCTATTTTCATTAAATTACCATCTAAAAATCGAATAGGAACAGAACATAACTAAAAAAAAATCATTTGACTGGTATAATATATCAAATCAATAGGAAATCCAAATCTTTTTTAACTAAAAAAGTATTTTTATTGAATATAATTTAGTTAAGATCTTTAATAACACTATTTGTGAAAAAAAAAACAAAACACCCGACAAACTGTAACCCTATGACACTCAGGGGATAAATAAGAATTTTATGATACCTCACTTGTCAAAATCAAATTCATTTATGCTTTAAGTATTAGTAGATCTTCTATACAAATCCACACAATCTACATTCAAGCGAAAAGTAACCCTATGTATCTAAACATATAGTACGGAGTCGTATAGTAATGAGTACTACATACAGGGCCGGTGTCAGGGTAGGGTGCAGTTTTTCATACGCTCAGGGCGCTTGACACATATGGGCGCATTTTCAGGCGTCTTACCGAGTGCATTAGCAGCATTAAAACTGGTACCAAATAATAGTACAAAATTAATTAAAAAGAAAGGTTCATTTAAATGATTTAAAAAAATCATTGCATTTCCTACCTATGACACATTCCATGCCATTAATATTTAAACTTAAAAATGAATCCATTGACAAGTTGGTGGCACGAATCTTTTTTTTTTTTAATTCATTGCATGGAGTGCAAGAACTCTGCCTTTTTTACTAGCAATATTATCCCTCATTTCATCATACCATTTGCCGATATCAGTATTATTTCTTAAATCTTGAAAAGCTTGACAACCTTCGATACTGCTCAGTACACCATATACTGTTACATCGGCCAAATTTGGTTGATCTCCACCGAGGAACCTGGAGCCTTTCTTCTTAACAGCAGTACTCCATGCATCAGCCGCATTGTATAATGAATGTCTAACATCACCTTCCAGATTGTGCCTAAAAACAATAAACACTAATACTAGCTAAAACCCAGCAGCATTGCAATACAAGTCAATATAATGTCGAAAGGTTAATCGCAACCAACAAATATGCTTATGTTTATTTTATATTTTTAGAATCCGCTAAGCTTTGCTATATAAACTTTAAAAACAAAATAAAAATTACTAAATTAACAGCAAGCTTTACAATGTATTACTATATGAAAAAACTTGCCGTTTTTTAAGTCTCTTGGCGATCATCCACATAGCCGCTGCACCACCATATACCATCAAAGCACACTCCCAACCGGGGAAAGACTGCTTCCAACCCCCTACTTCCTCAAACCATTTGAAGGTCTCCAAAGCTTCACCTGGGGTTCGGTATACATTCGGTGAAAGTGTATGTACCAACACACTATCCGCCCATTGACGCCACTCTCTTTCTTCCCTGTGAAAAAATAAAAATAGGTCTGTAGTATATTAATTCTAGTCTATAGCCTATATTCTCTAGTCTATATTATACTAAATGGTTTACTCTATGACACAATTGCAACTATAGGACAACATTTTTAAAAACTGTATTATAGCAATATGTAAAAAGTAATATTTTTATCTTCATAACTAGCTGTTCCTGTGCGGCTTCATCCGCGTAAAATTACAAAAACTTTATTTTATTGTTTACATTTGTCAAATTATCAATTGCAAATGTCAAAATGACATGACATTATGACTAACTATGGCAATCTTGTTTCCTTGATGTTGGCAGCAACTTATGATCTATTTCCCACATTAGGGTTTTTATCCAAAATATTTACCCCCAAAGTTTAATGGCGTGAATATATATAGCCTAAAGCGTGACGTAAGTGTAGGGCTTTTTATTAAAAAAAGAATTATTCAAAAATATGCTGTAATTGCTGACATCAAAGGCAACAAAGAAGTGTGTGTTTACACTTTATTATATCTTCATAATTCATAATTGATAATTTATAATTAAACTTCAAGTAACCTTAGTAACCTTATCTGTCAGTCAAAAGACATTAAAAGTGAAAGTTGTAGTAAACACATTATTTTACTGATAATGATACTTGTATATGTGAAAAGATAATACATAACTGCATCAAAATAACTTAAACATTGGTATAAATGTGAGTTTAGTATGCCAACTTACTTTTCCTCCACATTCTGATCAGGTACTGAAGAGTTGTGCATCACAAAATATTTATTTGTTATATCCTCTGTGCTTTTCCCGTTATCATTGGTATATCTTGTTAAGGGATAAAATTTAATAACTTCAGTAAGCTGAGTGTTTTTGTCACGAAAGTATGTCTCCAGGACAGATATTATAGCGGAACTGTCCATCAGTTGCTGAAAAGTAGTTTAGTTAACATTAAAACATACTGCAATAAGTCTTTTAGGTTACCTTTGACTTGAAACACAAGGAACATGAGAAGTCTTCTGTCCGATCCGCCAAATTTAACTCATATTTTGTCTAATTGTTGCATTTTTACATTTACCTTACTAATATTATAAATGCAAAAGTATCAATATATGGATGTATAGATGTTTGTTAGAAGGTATCTCCTAAATAGCTGAATGGATCTTGATGAAATTTGACATAGATGTAGAACACTCTGGAAGAACAAATAAGCTACTAATTAAGATTTTTAAATCCGCGCAAAGTCGCGGGCGATAACTAGTACATCTATAAACACAACAAGGATACAATTATAAAAAAATCTATACCTTTGTTATATTTACCTGATATCCACCATCGACTTTGGCCAATACAATAGGAACTTTTTTGTATGCAGACCATTTGATAGCCTGACGCAAAACTGCATCCACCTCTACAATTTCGTAACTGATGCCTTTAGAATCAAGATACGATCTAACTTTACAGCAGAATGGACATGTTCGGTATTGAAATAAAATTAACTGTAGATTACTTGAATCTGATTCATTAATAACCTAAAAAAAGCAATTATTTTTTTAAAAACATAAATGCTACCAGTTGTAACTTGTAGGGCTGTTGACCATCAATGAGGAGATCCAAAGACATAAAACCAATAACCACTCTAACAGTACAACAATAATTTAATAGGGAATAATGGAGTAGACAGATAGTGGTGGTGGTCTAGTAGTACAATCATCAGTTTGCTTAATGTCCCCTCTGACGGGCTCAGAGCCTACCCTAAGCTAGCCCATTACATCTTGGTTGACTTCTCACATATCTTTGAATTTCTACACAGATATATTCAGGTTGCGTCATGGTGTTTTCCTTCACCGGAAGAATATCAGATAAAAATACATATGATATTCAAAAATCGAAAACACATTGGTACATGATGGCATTAGAACCTAAGAACTGCAGATTAGAAGTCAAGTGCTTTACTCCACAGCCACCAACTCTCTTAATAGGAGTATAACAATGGTGATAAACAATGCATCACCTCCCTTTATGGGGTGTAAACATACCTAAATTCTCTTGCAATGGTTTTATAAAGATAATGACAATGCAATGATTGACATAATGTGGTAAGATAGCAAGTTGAACTTCTACCGTGACCCCAAACCAATTAAAAGTCATTCCTAAGAAACTATTTCGCTATAAATACTACATATATATACATATATACCTCGTACATTTACATAAAAGAACTTACTTTGTAATGTGCCTGGTAAGGGGGAGCTTCGTTTAAAAAAGCATATTCTTCGTTCAAAGTAAGTTTTGGACGTTTCTTAGAATTTACAACGTAATGTGTATAGCCCCCGTAACCGGCTCCAATCAGGACACCAACGCTGGCGCTGATAAGGGTTAATTTCGCAGTGGATTTCGGTAAACGATTTTTTGTAGAGTAGAACGTTTTAGACAATTTAACGTTTTCTTTAATAGAAGGTAAAACTACTTTCCGAAATATCGTAAATATAGGACGCCACATTGTTCTTTTTACAATGTAATTGAAAAAAGGATCACTGGAAGAACAAGAATAAAAGACGAACAATTCTTTTAACGTATTACGATTATGACAACTTCATACTTGACATAACAATAAAGACCACAGAGTACTCTGTAACCACAGAGTACTTTGTAACATACTGAAATAGAGACCAATCTTCGCCCTCAAATTGGGTAACTCGAAGAAC
>LD688996.1:587587-657167 GCA_003118335.3 Papilio memnon
TTATCTTCAGTCCGGCTGTCTCCAGTTTATCCCGCCATCTCTCCAGTCTACCCTGGACCTCAAGCGCATCTTTCCCAACAAGAACAATGTCGTCGGCGAACAGCAAAAACCAGGGTGCTTCCTCCTGGATCTCCAAGGTTAACGCGTCGATAACCAGGAGGAACAAATAAGGGCTTAAAGCCGATCCCTGGTGCAGGCCCACAGCCACACTGAACTTGTCGGTTACACCGGCTTCGGACCTGACGTGAGTGTTCGCTCTTTCATACATAGCACTCACGAGTCGCACATACTTCCCAGGCACTTGTCTTTCTTTCATCGCCCACCACAGAACCTTACGGGGGACTCGGTCGTGCGCCTTTTCGAGGTCAACGAACACCATATGCAAGTTTTTATGGACACGTCTGTACTTTTCACACAGCTGGCGCAACGCGAATATGGCACCCGTTGTTCCTCGACCTGGCATACACCCGAATTGGTTCTGTGATACCTAACTCTGTTCTCTTATCCGTCTGTCTATCACCTTCTCCCAAATTTTCATAGTATGTTACATGAGTTTTATTCCCCGATAGTTGTTGAATTCTGGACATCACCTTTGTTTTTAAAAATCGGGACCAATGTACTGATACACCATTCATCCGGGATTGACTCTTCCTGCAACAACTTATCGAAGAATAAAATCAGCCACTTTATACCATCTTCTTTCAAAACCTTCCATACTTCAACGGGTATGCCATCAGGCCCCACCGCTTTTCCATTCTTCATATCTCGCACTGCCATTTTAACCTCATCCAAACTGATCTCATTTACCATCGCCATATTTACCGGTGTTCTCGATACGACACCACTCCAATAATTCTCCTCATTCAATAAATTAGTGAAATATTCCTTCCATCGCTCTTTTACATCTCCATCCTTCAATAAAATTTTACCATTTTCATCCTTCAATAAAATTTTACCATTTTCATCCTTCATACATTTTATGCATAATATCTCTCGCATTCTTCTCTCTCGTTTTTGCTAGTTTGTAAAGACTTTTTGTCCTTGCGGTGTGTCCAGTTCTTGGTACAGTTTGTTCTACACTGCAGCCTTAGCCACCGCAACTGATCTTCTAGCAATTAACCGAATACCGATAGTTCATAGTTATTCACTATGCGTGTTTGTGTCACTATGGGACCTGTCTATTAAGTACGGCATTTAACTACATACAAATTTTATTCGATACTTCATATGCGTCATTTATCAAACTAATCTATCTTATTTAGACAACTATATCTGTCATATCTGTCGATGTCTCGAATCATACTCTTTGATTGTCATCGGCTTATATTTTTTTTACATATTTTGGCATTTGTATCGTATGTTTTGTATTGTGATAGTGTCTAAGTTCAACTAATTTGTTTAAATAGCTTTCACTTAATTATTATGGAGAAGGTGATTTCTTTATTTTTTTATGTTATTCAGAACAATCCATAGTCGTAGGGTTTATATTAAACGCTTTTTATTATATTTACAGGCGGTAACCAGATCCTCGTGCTCACAGCAAGGCACACGGCGTTCCTTGCGAATAAAGTTAATGCAAACCAAACGCATACAACTCAAGCGGAATTTATCCAAAAGAGTACAACCTACCCGCGGGAAAATTAAAAGTTTAAAACGTCCGCGAAGGCGACCTACACGAGCAAAATCCCAGAGTGGTGACTACAAACAAGTACAAAGCCAGATAAAGAAATGTATGCATCCTAAAAAAAAGAAGCTTGTACGACCTCAATGTAGCATACCCAAACGTGTACAACCTAAAAGAGGGAAGCTCACACAACCCACACATGGTAAACCTTTGGATGTAAAACCCGAAGTAGTAAAACCACAGCTAAGAAAACCCAAATGTGTTCATTCGAGGAGGCCTAAATTGATACAACTACGAAGGGGAAATCTCATTCAACGTTGTAGAAGGCATCACAAGTGTAAAGAAAAACAACCGAAACCAACACAACAACTATCAGAGACACTGGAACAACCTAATACACCTGTGTCACTCCGAATACAACTAAAGATGGCAAAGAAAAAATCACAAAAAAGATCTCCAGGTTAAACATCATTGCTAAATATGTGGATTACACAAGATAAAGTCATTTATAACTTGTTATTTTCTTATACAGCAGAAGTAACACCTTCTAAAAAAAGATGTGATAAGTGCAAGGATGTGAAAGGGACTGCAAGGACATGCTTGCATTGTGCTTCTTTAGAAGAAAATCAAGCTAAAGTGAAATCTTATTTGAAACTCCCTACCCTACTCTGTCAAGACGGTGAGCTGTATATCTCTTATTTAACTACTTTACATCCGAAATATTTTGTGTCTGTCCATACACTTTGAAAAATACAAGTTTATTAACATTATTACAGAAATACCTAAATAAATGCAGTTGAAACCTAATTATCCAGACCTGTTATCCGGAATCCACATTATCTGGACTACTGGCATTATCCCCACACATTTCATGATACATACATCAAATCAAATCAATATGTTGTAAAATGTCTGTCAAAATTGCTAAACATTGATATTTGCTGAAATACATAATACTAGCTGCTGCTCGCAACTTCGTCCATGTGAAATTAAAAAATAATAAAGCCTATATCACTCACTGATAATATAGCCTTTAATGGTGAAAGAAATTTTGTGATTGACCCAGTAGTTTTTGAGTTATTCAATAGATACAAAAATACAAATCTTTCCTCTTTATAATTTTAGTATAGACTAGCTGTTGCCTGCGACTTCATCCACGCAATATTAAGATAAAAAAGTAGTCTAAATATGCCCGTCTATGTCAGGTACACTTCAGTGAAAGTCTGGTCGAAATCGGCCCAGCCATTTCCTAAATTACCCGGAACAAACGCGACTTGCGGACAGACAGACAAAAAAAAATTAAACGCGATTTTCGTTATCAGCAATGCAAATACATCATCTTCCTGAAATGTGGAATTTTTCTTTTGATATTACAAACAGACACTCCAATTTTATTATATGTATAGATTACTATATTCTCATATTGTGATTTTATTCATACATTTGGTTATCTGGATGCTTAACAATTAGTCTGGTTAATTGAATTTCTACTGTGTTAATTAATGGATTAAAGTATGCATGTTTATGTCGTAGATACTGTTGAAAATAGAAATAAGTAGAAGTAGTATAGTTGACAGTAGTAGTTTAACTGCGGGTTTCCATTGCCACAACACATGTATAACAACTATCATCCATCTCATTCTTAAAAAATCATAGTTAATACACTCTTGTACCAATTTAAACACTAAGGGCCTGTCCCGACACTGTCTGATCTATCAGAGCCATCTGAGCCTCTAAGCTCAGATAGCTTAAAAATGACGTCACTATCAAATAAAGAAACAAAATCCGATATTTCCATCACATATTTTACATGTTGGATTGTTATCAGACAATTTACAATTTGGTGGGACAGGCCCTAAGAGTCCCCAGAAACTACAAGAGTTTTTATCAGCCGATAGTTTACTGGGGCGCAAAATCAATATGAGTGTCTATGGTAGTTTTTACTAACTGGTTTACACCAATTTTGTTTAAGATCATTTTGGCTTAACCATCCACCCTGATACTATCGGTTGATAAAGTATGTCTGCGGGAGCCTTAAAACATTCCAATATAAATCCTTAGACAATAAATGACATTGTTAGCCAGTAAAATATAATAAGAGCGGGTGCACACCTTTGGCTATACTATCACACAACTGTTTAGTCGCGCTTTGATTCCTATGAGTTATCTAAACAGTTGAATTGGCTGCGAAACGTTAGACAATCGCACAACAGTTGAGCAATAGTTTAGCCAAAGGTGTGCACCCGCTCTTACTCATAACAATTTAATTGGAGCATACATTGGATTGTTTATTCTAAAGTGTGATGACTTTATGAAATATGATATATGGTTAATATTTCTGTTGGTAACATACAAATCATGTTTGATATTTTAAACTTTATATTATTCCAAATGAAGGCTTTTAATTATATAATATGATTTTACATTCTTATTGGAAATGTTGTAATTGATAGCATTATGTAATCCGAGAGAATGTATAATAGGTGTTTATTTGTGTTAAAGTATAATTATTATCCTGTAATATTTTGTTACTTAATGTATAGTTGTTTGGAATAAAATAGAGTTTATTACATCTATTAAGGATTGAATCATCAGAGATGAAGTGAAATTACTTGATAATACTCGATGTATGGTTGGTTTGACTCCTATATTAACCTAGCAATTGAGAGTTAAATGTCTTAAGACATTAGAGTTGAGACCATTATCTTAGCTAGGTCTACAGGGGGCAAACAATCATGGTCTTATTTGAAGTAATTTAATATCTATTTTACAATTATTGATTTTTTGGGAGTAGCTGCCTCATCGACGATATCCATGGACGAAATAATACAGTTTTAAAAAGTATATGATCCTTACAAGATATTAAATCATTTTGTCCTTTGGCATGACATGAGATCAATAAATGTATATAAATACTCAGTTTTATATTTCACAATGAAACAATGTTAGGTTGATACAGGGTGTATTATAAAAGACAATTTTCTATAAGACTTAATAATGGTTGTGAATATTATGTAGAATATTTTTTTGTTTAAATAAATTTTGAAAGTAGAGTCCAACTAAATACAAATGAATTATGAAGTAATTTGTTATGACATAATTTTATTGAATTATTTTAAATGATCTCATATTTGTTACTTAAAGATAAAGCTTTTCATTTATAAATAAGACTTCTTTCTCAAAAATTCTATCAAAATTGTGCTAATAGTTTAAAGAAAAAAATCATTATTATATTTATTTATCTTTATTATTTTCAATGTTTAGAAACTAAATGGGGTGATGGCTAGTTATAGTTTTTTGTATTTATTTCTGTTATTGATAGCATAATTCTGTATCTAATTTGTAATTTTTTAATCTATACTAATATAATAAAGCGTAAACACACACTTCTTTGTTGCCTAAGATGTCAGCAAATACACCATATTTTTGAATAATTCTTTTTTTAATAAAAATCCCTACACTTACGTCACGCTTTAGGCTATATATTTTCACGCCATTAAACTCAGGGGGTAAATATTATATTTTGGATAAAAACCCTAATGTGGGAAAGAGACCATAAGTTGCTGCCAACATCAAGGAAGCAATACTGCCATGGTTTGTCATCATGTCATGTCATTTTGAGATTTGCAATTGATAATTTGACAAATGTAGGTAAACAATGAAATAAAGTTCTTATAATTTCACGCGGATGAAACCGCAAGGGAACAGTCAGTCCTTAATATAGACAAGCTTGATTTTTTTTTATACATCATGCATATGCAAAAAATATTTTTGTCAAATTATGAGTTTTACTTATATAAAATGTAAAAGGTAATTTGTATCCATTCTAGGTGGGACTGCGTTACATGACGCATGTCTTTTTGGTCACGAAAAAGTAGTAAAAGCATTACCTAAGGATGGTGCTGAAGTAAACATTCAACAACCAAATGGTGAAACGCCCCTTTTTGATGCTATAACTGCAGGTAATTTAAAAATAGTCAAGTTGTTTGTAAACCGTTATGCAAACCCTCTAATTAAAAACGATGATAGTCTAGAAATATCTCACTTTGCGAAATCTGCCTTCAAGGAATGTCTACAAAGTTTAAAAGGTACCATATTAAATTGTTTACCCAGTGTTAGAATTTTTTTTTTTTATCTTTACGTGTGTAGAAAACAGAAATATCGAATCCCGGAAAGCTTTACCATCTGATTTATAGAAATATACGTTTTTTTAACTTGTATAGTTAGCACTTGTTTGACTTGGCAACGCATTACCAACCTTCTAACTTATTGCGGATTTTGCATACGACGACGTTCTCGCGTAATTAAAAATAATAGTAATCAATATAGCCTACAATAATCAGTGATAATGTAGTTTTCTAATAGCAAAAATTTTTTTGAAATCGTTCCAGTAGTTTTGTTGGTTACGTACAAAAATGTCAATGTGCAGCGGTCACTCCGCTGTTTTTTCGATTTCATGGTGCTCATTTGCCTACGTGTACTATGAAAATACTAACGAACCTGTTTTAAAATTTTGTATTTTATGTGATTTATTGATTTGTGCTTCCCGAGTGAAGTCAAAAATATTTAAAAAAATCCTCGAGGAATGATCTGCATGGTATCCTTAGTCTTATTATTCATACCAATTTTGTTTAGTTATAATTTTTACAAATACCTAGTTAATAGTCCAGTTGTAAAAAAATATGTTCCGAGATAAGATATACATGCTTTTTCTGTTTAATTGTTTTTTTTTGTGTTCCAACCTGTATCAATATTGTCACGAGGACGAATCCCAATCCAGCTCTAAATATTTTTTATTTGGATATAAGTCAACTTGCTACTGAATCCGTACTAATATTAAATGTGGCATTTAGCCAAGGTGTAACATTTCTATTTTTTTAATAATGGATTTTTTTATGCATTAATACTTAATTTATTTTCCCTTTTCTTGCCATCGAATGAAGTTCATTCTAAACGGTACATTATTTTACAAATATTAAATTAAAAAAAATATATATCGTGCGTACTCGAATTCCATATTTATTTAATTATGGATATTTATATCGATCAAATAGACAAAATATTATAATTATAAGCAAAACAAACAAAACCAACGGTAGATTTCTTAGGTCGATTAGTGTTATTATTATTTCTTTGTCCGTTTCGCTAGGTGACCTAGGTCATACAATCAATATGATTTTATATGATGAAGTCCTAGTGCGCAAGTGTCGTGACCGACTAGCAATAAATCGATAGAAAGGATTCAGACTATGCAATATGGACCTTCACTAAATGCAACAAGTACTAAATTACGTTCCTACATTGTTATTGTTTTGATGCTATACCTAGACAGCCCCAAGGCATTAAATTTCTTGTGTCAGCACAAGGTTCCATGTTCCGTTTCTCGGTATCTTACAAAGCAGTAAAATCGCACTTACGTAATGTCACAACAAATATTAAATTAGTGCCAGGTCAGATGTTAAATGTTCATCACTCTATGTATTTTATTTATAATCCTTAATCTAGTTTACATGAGAAATGTAATAAGATAACTTACGCTCTTTACGTAAGATAGATGAGCTCTCTCCACGCTCCTCTCCTACCTCTTAAGCCTTTATCTACTTTTTCAAATCCAAAAGTATATAGTTTCGGATAACAAAAGAAATATCTATTTTGTTAGTACTTAAAAAAACTAAAAAATAACTAGGGTTAGTAAATAAGAAGGAAATTGACAAATATTGCACTAATGCATCATGAACTTTGGAGGCAAAGTTCTCTCTTGACGCTTCGTTTCTTGACTTTTTTCTTCTGTCGTGACGTATAGATTGGCTTATCGCTCTATCCTTACTCGTTAGGAAACTTCGTTTGAGTTAACTAAAAAGTAAACATAAGTAATATTCAATACAAGTTTCGCTGCAGTCGAAACTCACGGTGAGATATGTTTCTAAATTGTCCATGAGAGTATTTCACAGTCACAATAAAACAAAGTCCTGTCTGTAAGAAGTCAAGAAAGTTTTTTAAAGTGCCATCTGACGGTTGAAGTGGTTATTTAGAAGCCAGACGATGATGCTAAATATTAAGAAAAATTATACAAAGGTGGATATTGCGGTTCACCTTAGGGATGCTCGATTCAAGTGCTTTCTATCGATATTTTGGATGGCAATTGATCGTAATGTATTATATTGATCCAATAAACAATGTAACATTCGATTATCGCTATCGGTGGTCAATAAGATGTATTGAACTTACAATATCTTTCGATAACTCACCTATGTGTACCTATACATTTAGGAGTCTAGGAGGCAAACACTGTTTATTTTTGTTTCATTTTAAACATCGAAAGTTTAATTATATTATTACTGACTTTTGGTTTTGCATAACATTTTTTTTTTTGAGAAAACAACGTCATAGTTTAATTCAACTTTTACGACAGTGGAATTGCACGGTAAAAATTATTGTTTATGAATTATTTTTTACTATAAAAACAGAGGCGGATCTAAGTTTGCACGATTATTGAGATATTATATCAAGTTATTTATGGTAAATGCTCGAAATGAAACAAGATCACATAACTTTTCAGACTTTTGTTAGTAAATCTTAGGGTTTACTGGTGTTTGTGCTATTGCAGTATCGTTACTAATTTTGTACCTAGAAGTGAGAAATTAATCTATTCGTTTAGTGAGGCCATGCTTGGTAGTAGAAAGACGTGGTATGAGGGCATGTAGAATAAATCTTTTGAGTTGTTGATTCTTGTTGTTGTTCAATTCCAAGTTTTATAAAAATTGATCACCGATACCGATCCGATCCACAGTGGTCGTGCTTTGATCCCCTATTTAGGGATTTATAAAGTTGTTACAAAAAAAAACTTAAATATTGCATAGCGTATCATACAAAAATCGAATGGATTGTATGCAATTTATCGATCCACCATAGAATGGGATCGGATCGTGCATCCCTACTTCACCTCAATCTGATGCGCATATCCGATGTGAGGGAATAACAAGTTGTTTACGTAAGCTATCACTGAGTCACTTGTTTTTATTATCACATATTGTTCTTGTAACTGATCACAGACAACGTCTATCACATGTCTTCACCAGTGGACAGCAAAGAACGGCTTCAATCCCGCATGTGGCTCTTTGACTCCTTTAGTGCCGCTCTGGAAGAAATATCCAAGGAAGGAGCAAGAAAACGAAAAAAAAAATGTTCATGTAAAAAGAAACGAGGTAAGAAAAAATTATTATACATCTTATTTTAATAAGTTAAATTATAGTATTATATCAATCGAGATTTTGACTTAAGCTAAAAGATGGTTAAGGTAATTAAAACTTTATATTGTTGTAAAAATACGTAAAGAACATTAAGCTTAATTCAATTGGTTTTCGTAAACGTAAAAACAAATGTTCTATGTTTTCGGTGTGATACAAATACAAATGTATTATACCACACATAGGCGCTCATTTACTGTAATGAAAGTTTACTGAACAAGCAGATTTGGCTCCCTTTTTGATTGTTGTAATGTTCATGTATGGTTCTTTGGCTAATAAGTTTGCCGACCATTGGTGTAGACCAACTTTATCTGACTCAATTCAGTTAAATCTAACGTTTGTAGGAAAAACTGAGAATGAAAAATTCATTAGATAACCTTGAGTATGTGTAGCGAAAAGTTCTCAGTGAACAGTTTCGTCGTTGTTATGATGAGTTTTCAATGTCATAAAACCTGTTGAACAACAAGTTTTAACTGAATTTTGATCCACTGCCTGTTGACAGATTATTCTAAACTTTGGTACACAATTTTAGGTATATTTTTGTAAATCCAAGATTTTATTGTAAAGCCGCAATTACCTAAATATCGGACAACAAATTAACATCATAACATAACCTAACCTTAAATTTAGAAATAATCACGATTAACTGATGGTCTAATAGATGAAATAGCGCCATCTAAAGGCCGTCTTTAAAGCAAATATACGTTTTATTTTAATAAACTGTTATATGAACCATTTTCTAACTTTAAAATATCTTCAAAAATATTTAGAAAAGATAACAAAGTTTTGGCGAATGAAATTTGCACTCGTTTTTTCACTTTTTTCTTTAGAATTTTACCTTGTTACATGTTTTTTTGCCAATGTGATTCTCAGAGTCCCGAAAAGAAGCGAAATTGAATGACACTGAGGTCATCAAAATTGATTCAGTCGTTTAGGCTCTAGGCTAGGCCGTCTTAATGATTTTACATACATAGCAATCCACATACATAAAACAAATATCATACGCGCGATAGGAAAATCTTCGCGATAGGAAAGTCTTATATAAAAATGAATATAAACATTATTTTTCTTAAAGGAGTATTGAGGAGAGTGTAGACACAATGGACTTCAGTTTTAACAGAACAGATCGACTCCTCGGTTAAATCTGTCAGTTAAAACTGAAAGTACGGAGCTGGCTAAAGTGGAGTTTACATATTTTCTGAGAAAACTAACAGAGATATCGGCGCCTCTCATCGACTCAGATGTATTAGTCAGACTCTCAGTTCATTTTAGTGCCATCTATTGATGTAAGCCAGCACTTTATACTTTTTTCTTTTAATTCCTTCCTAAAAAATAACACATTTAATTTTTATTTTAGGAAACTACAATTTCCGATTACAAATTTTTGTTTGTCAAATATTAACCTTATTCCTTCTACCTAATATGCTGTATCTACCTTTTTAGGTACCTAACTTCAAGGCCAAGGTATACGCTATTTTGTGATTCGACAAAGCGTCTACTTTATCACTTTATTTACATACGAGCTGTCGCCCGCAAACTTCGTTAGCGCAGATTTAAAAAAAAAAGTCCTCTATCACATTCCCGCGTGCATCTACCTTCTACCAGCTATCTTTCAGTTAAAGACTCGTCCAAATCGGTCCACCCGTTCCAAAGATAATGGTCCGGTCGCCATTTTGACAGCGCGGAATTAAAAAAAAATAGCCTATAATATGCCCGTCTATGTCAGCACCTACCCTTCAGTGAAAGTCCGGTCAAAATCGGCCCAGTCGTTTCGGAGATTGCCCGGAACAAACGCGACTTGCGGACAGACAGACAGACAAACATTTTTTTAAATGTTATTTTCGTTATTAGCAACGCAAATACTTCATCTTCCCGAAATCTGGATTTTTTTTTTGATATTACAAACAGACACTCCAATTTTATTATGTGTATAGATTTACTTATAAGTAAAACGCTGCGATATGGTAATTAATTTTTAATTTCCAATTTTTAAGATATATCTTTCTATCGTTCTATTTTCATTTACTCTAGTAACACCAAATGGTGTTGCTAGAGAAAATGCGCTCATCTAAATAAGAATGATTAGTATGACAATTTTGTAGAGATGATTAGTAAAGTCGAATATGCATTTTCGATTTCCATTCTTATAGAATTGGCGATCGATAGGTTCATAATTATACCTTATACATAAATAAAATAAAAACACTTTTTTCCATAGTTTTGTTAAAGTCAAATCAATAATAAGATATCTAGGACAAATATAAAGAATAAGAGTCAAAAATAACTTATTAATCTTAAATAGGCACATTATAGTAATATGTATATGCAAGTATGCATTAATTTGCTTGTTTTGGTATTTTATTTTGTTTTTTTAACGTATAAAGTGCTTAAAGAACTAACGTGCCTATTATATATCAGCAAGCAAGTAACCTACTTTTGGGGCCGCGTGAATAATTTAGAGATGCGAACGTTAGAAGGCAATACTGAAACCAGTTTTGGGTATTTTATTGTTCTTTGGTACTTCACTTGACGGTATAACGGTACCGAACCTTAGTGGCGTAGTGGTTGGGTTATGTGGTAGAGTTAGTTCTTGTTCGATTTTTCAGTAGTAAAGTTGAAGTTAAATTTTTGTCTAAAGTGAAATGTAAAGTAGGATTTGCCGCAGTGCAAACAGAAGCCAAATAACACCACATGTTTTCAAACGCGCAACTCTGAACTCTACCTATAGCGTTGGTTGCTGTGTTTATAGTTGTGTAAAGTTAGTTACGTTAGTAAATTTCTAGATTACTCCTTGTAGTTAATGACATGGATAAGAATTTAGAATAATTAATCACTTTTCATTAATACGGTGTTTGGAAGTAGTTACTGTAATCCGGTGTCGGTTTCGGGCATAGTTCTTGTCAACATATTCTCTCCTGTCTGTTTTGGAATTTTATAAAGCTAAATTAATAACGCTAGAGTATTTAAACAAGCTGTTCTGTTCTGGGCATTTATTCATCATATTGTGTGACATAATCCTGTTGGGAAAGCAAAAGTTCAAAGTGTTTTCTGTAAAGTTTAAAAAGGTAAGTAAAGTTTTGGTGTAGTATAGTACAATAATAATATTTGACGCGTGGTGGTTTTTTTTTTTTTGCTATTGTATATAAAATATTGTTTAATTATTTTAAATGCATTTCATAACATTATTTTAATGAAATTAATATTGTAGTAGTGAAAATAGTTTTTTTTTTAATTAATTAGTTGAATTTTTTATTTAAAAACAAGTGAACAGGAGCAAACATTATAATTATAGATCACCCAAACACTTTCCACATTGGATGTACAAGGGATGAACTACATCAGGAAGACCGAAAGTGATATCAAGAACAACTTTAGCGATAAAAAGGCACTATGGAGGGGCTAGCATCGGCTGATCACTTTGATAATAAGGAAGTTTGTCAAGAAAAAATCAACAATGTTGAAGGTATGTTTTTATATCTGCATTTTTGCAGTCAAAGTATTTTAACAATGCATAACTTTAATTAAAAATTCACGAGAATGTGGTCTAATAATTAGTTTTGTCTGAAGTAACATAATGTCACAATGCATCTGGTATGATAACCTAAAATATATTTTATTACCATTCTATAATTTAATAATTAATAATAACCAAAGGTAATGGCAATAATTTGAAATAACAGGCTAGTTAAATATCATAGAAACTAATTTACTAGCCAAATTTAATGTATGTAGAGATCTCTACATTCTTCAAATTAGAATCTTAGAATTCTTAAATGATCACCTAATTAGTGTAAATAACTCAAGAATTTGATGTCATTTATATTATTGTATATTAGATCTAGTTGCCACTAGTTAAAGCATATAAATATACATTCATTTATTTAGTCAATATAATTATTTAAATGTTATAAAAAAAATCATAATTAGTCAACAAAAATATCATTAAATGTTTTCAAAAAGAAAAAAATAATGTAAAAATACCTATATAGGGTAGGTTGCTAACAGAAGGAATTGACAAAAATCATAAAAATGCTAGGATAATTAGGTCAAGTAGATATGCCATGAAATATAAGAAAACAATTTCTGATATAAAAAAATATGTATTGCAATATTGTACTGTTACTTTACTCTGATAGAGCAAAAAAATGGAAATTGCAATCAACAAATAAATACTGACCAAAGTGTCAGATACAAAGTCAGCAAATTGTTCTATACATGAATCACATGATAAGTATTAATTATTTTTGCAACATTTTTCCATGTGTTTTACTGATTACAGTGTCCAGGTGGGTATTCACCCAGATTTAAACATGTGTAACTTCATCATTTTAACATGTAAATAAATACTTTTTTGTTGATGTTTTTTTTTTATATATATATTCGACGAAATTAGTTTATGATTATAATATATATTTATTTTTTTAATTTAACGTCTAACGATCGCTTATCCCGTAAATACCACGTTAATCTTCCCAATACGCGTTCTATTATGTTACCGAATTCTGTTTTTCAATTAACAAAAATGACAGACAGATTCCATGGGAATTTCTTGTTAAAAATTAAATGTGAACACCAAAAATCTTAAATCATTTATAACAATGTTCCAAGTCATATTGTAAAATTAAAATCCTATTAATGTAACCTGATATAATTTAAAAATATCATACCTATGGCTAATTTGTCAAGTAGAGCTGGATGGTGTTTATACGTCGTTCATTCAGTCTATTGATTTTTAAATATAAACGATGAAATGAATGAAATCTATTTTAACATCAGTTACCGCGCGAACCTTCTACCTAGAGGTTATAAAAATTGCGCAGTGTAATTAAAATAATGAATTACTACGTAAACATAATTAGTAGAGTTCAGTTCTTATCACATTACAAATAATCTCGTAATAATAATAACAAAATGTGTTGATTAAAGAGCATCAGATTACTATGGTTCAATCCGTGACCCTTAATTGTGTAATATTACTCCTGTAATAATATTATGGCACGGTACTGTTAGGAAGGAAAGAGAGGTAGATATAAAGTGATTCAGGTACTAGATGTACGTAGGTTCACGGGGAGTTGCGCCGGGAAGAAAATCAATACGGTGCGCTACACGGAGCCATCACTCGTTATATTTATGTTCCCGACGTCAATACAATGACCGTTTTATTTAAACTTAGCTCAATATGTATTATTATATTAATATAAAACAATTTAGATTTAGTTGACGTGTTTTAAAACTGTGTTTTACGTATTCTATGGTCGGAAGTTGTTTTTTTCGTGTTTGTTTGCCTCGAGTTAGTGGTTTGTTTATCCCATATCAAAACTATGTGTCCTAATCATGATTTGAACTAGTTCGTTATTCTAAAACATTATACTTTGGTAAACATGCGTAAAAACAAAGTGCGGTCACGAAAGAGAGGTAATATTTACCATTATAAAATAATAGTTAATGTCTGTTGTAATAATTGTTTCACTGTGATAACGTTTGGGAACAGGTAAGTTTTAAATTATTATCCTAATGTTTACAATATGGTCCGCCTAGCAAAATATTCACATTATTGTGTTATGTTCTGTTTTATTTTATACATATTTTCTATATTTAATTTCATGTTTTTACTGTCGAGAATTACTTTTTTTTAATTATCAATGTGTCTTATTTACGTAAAAAATGCGTAGTGATTTAATAAATAAAGCAGATAGTTTCCCAAGATTTTTTTTTATGATTTTATTGTCATGCTCGCATATTTTTATTTATTTAACAAAGTGTTCAGGTAACCAAGGATCATTTCATTGTTTGCATCAAGATCGTTCATGCGCGCAGCATCATACCATCTGCATCCTGCATCTGACGATGGGTTACCACTTCGGAAACATACGCACATAAACATGTTTCATTTTCAGATACCTCTATGTTTATGTACATGTGTTTCGGCTGTGGAAATACCAAAATCAACAACGCCGACTGTGAGAATGTTTAATAATATTTGTATTGTTGAGTTTTTCTGGAACTCATTACTAATTTTTCTTACTTATACATTCATTCACGATAACAAATAGTAACAATTAACTTCGAGCTAAATAAATAGCTTTGGTAAGGCTGAGCTTTTGACTTGATAAGCAAGTATTGCGATGTCCAATTTGTATGCAATTCAATTGTGAATTACTTTCAATGATAATAGAAAACATTTCGATAACCTTTATCTTATTGAATCAATATTAATGTAAAAATATATAATTTCAGAAAAGACCCAGGTGACTAATGATAATGAGCCTACATCTGGCTCTAAACGGAACTACGCTGACGGGCAGTTGAACGCTGAGAACAACGATGATGACATCACCAAGAAGAAGAAGAGAAAGGAAGAAGACAAGGAGCCAATGGCGAAGACCACGGCCGCAGCGCGCGGTGGAACCGGACGGTAAATAAATACAGTGTTTACAGAATTTGAAATTCACGACTAACTGTAATGCTAGTGATAAATGGTGGATGAGATTCGATCACATTTCTTAGGTTTTAAATTGTGGAAAATACTCTTGTTTACATTTAGACATTCGCCGCGTTTTCTCATTGTTGTAGGGCTCCGAGTGGCACTAAGCCGCCCGGGCCGGCGAGCAAGACGGGCGTCGCGCCGCTGGGCAAGAGCGGCGGCAAGGGCTCCTCTAAGACACAGTCCGGAAAGGGCGCAGGAGGAAAAGTAAACAATCAACTGCATCAAGTAAAATACAAACAAACCGTTTTTTTTGTTTTCCCACACGAGGATTTTTTTTTATTATTTTTGAAAACTGTCTATGTTATAAACTGTTGATTCTAATTCGAAAATGTTTGAAACAGAAAGGCGGGAAATCGCAGTCCCAGAGCAAGCAAGATAGGAGGAGTCCCGTGCAGAATCAGAAGTCGGGACAAGTTAAAGATGGTGATGGAGATTCCGAGGAAGTGAGGTCGGAGTCAGGGCCTAAGGTGCCTCCGCTCAAGATAGTCATCCCTGGCGGCGCTGGAGGCTCCGGTGGGAGGAATGAACAGGAAGAAGGTATACATCACAATTACTATATGAAATATCGTAAACATTATTCATCTTAATCATAACATATCCTTGATCATCATTTATAGCGAAAAACGTATATCATTTTTTTATTTTGTTTTTGTATAACATTTTGAAGGCGATATTTCCTGTACTATATAAGTGTATGTAAAGTGTAATAGGAGTTATTGTGTAAGGCGGTACAGGTCAAAGGGGCAGCGGCAAGGGGCGCGGGAGCGGGACATTGCCGTACGTCATCCCCTGCACTACCAACGACGCAGGGCAAACATCTGACAGCTCAGACGGCAACAGCGATGATAAACGTCTCAGTGAATGTGGAAAGGTACGTTTATGATATTTTTCTCTAGGCAAAATATTAAACGAGTCAAAGTTAGTACGAATATGTAGCTCTAGTTTCAGATCTAATCCTAAAGCGATATGTTTTACTTGCAAATTTTTCAAATTATTTCTGGAGAATGTTAAATCGCTTTAGTTAATCATCCAATTTTAAAAAATAACTGTGAAAATTAGCTACCATATATGAAATTTGACGCTCCGCTAATTATTTTCGGCTTCGGATAGAAATAAGCTATGACCAACTATATATAATATAGTAAAGAATATGCCATTACAGAGTATATAATATATATTTTTGCACAGGCGGGCCAGCGAGTGCTGCGCTCTCACAGGACCAACGACGACAAGGACAAAGGTAGAACATCACCGCATATTGGTGCTGAAACTAGGGGACACGCTCTCAGTCTAAATAAGAGCCCACCTCAGGGATCTGTAAGTATATAACACAACATATCAACACACATATACATTGTTATGAATTAAATTATATTATATTCCCCCTTAGTTATTTGACAGAAAGCAGTGTGTTTTATACAGTTTAGGCAGTGAAAAACAATGAAACTAATAGACCCATTCAATGATAATAGCTACTTTTATATGGTTCTTTAAAATCTAATTCCTTATTTTAAACTTTGTAAATCTGGCCTAGCCGCTTTGAATAGTACCTCTAACTCGAGTAGAGCAAAAAACATTTCCAGGACCACCATCATGACCACCATCACTCCAGCCGAGATACATCAGGTAGGAAAACAAATATAACTTTTTAATTCAATCTTTTATATAAAAAATTGAGTAACTCCCTTTTCGAATTCGATTAAATAACTGTTTCATTTAATTCATGTTAGTATAGTTACTATTATAAATGTGAAAATCTAGATGGATGCTAGTATGTATAATATCTCCGGAATGGATCTTGGTGAAATTTTTTCACAGATGTAGAACATCTAGAAAAGAACACATAGGCTATTATTATTTTTATTTTTCCTTGCAAAAGGATCGCGAGCGACAGCCTTGTATGTAAATATGTGATGGTTGTAGAGTTGCATCCGAGGAAGCGTAAGCTCAAGACATCAAAGGACAGTCATCGCGAATCGAGACACGAAACAGTGCAGGATACCAGCGTTATATTGGCGATCATACACTCCAATCCTTACCAGATGCATTTACAGATCCGTAAACAGGTATAATAGAGACAAGTCTAACCGAAAGGAGCGAGGTTTTGGTATGGAATTTATATATTTATTAAAATTGTCGCATGATTGTTGTGTTAAATGTTGTCAGTTTTTATTTTTAAAGCAGAGCAGCGAATTCCTGATTAAAGCATTTGACATTAAGGCCTGGCTTATGTACATTTCAGACTGAATCATTTCAAATGATTTTCATAATTTTATTTCTATTTATTTTCTTAACATTTTGCAATTTCTTGATGCAATTTTTTTTCTATTAAAGCAAAATCTTCAATACTTCTTAAAATAGCTTATTTCAAATACATTTTCCTTGTCTTATTTATGTTTTACTGAATGTGACGTCAATGTAAAGCTGGCTTTTTTTTAGTTTTTATGCTCTTTGTGTAGCTGATTATTATACTCTGTCCAACGGTTTGATTATTTTTAACAACTATGTTATATATTAACCATTAAAACATTTGTAGTGTAACATTGTCACATCTATAAAAGAAAATTCTTTTAATATAATATAATATATACTAAATATGAATTATTTTTGATAGTAATTAAAAAGTCCATTGTATGGTATAGTAAAAAAAACAATAATGTCAATAAAATTGCAATTAATTGAATTAAAATTAACGATTGGATGGGGTATAATAATTGTCAGGAAAACATGGGAGAATGGTTAATTAAAATTTTTAACCATTCTCTGAAGTAAGTACAATTACAATTCTTAGCTTGATATTTAGGTAGAGCAACGTCAAAAGTGCCTGTTCCCAGTAAAGCCAAAGCCACCAAAAGATTTCCACAAGTACCTGATGAACCGCTGCACCTACACCCTGCAAGCGAATGTCAATCCTCCAGCTATAGAAATACCGCCCAATCTATCGGTGCAGATGGTTGAGGAATTCAAACGACAGGAACAAGAAAGGTAAACATACTCAAATAAACAGAACATCTCTTACCTGATGTAAAGGTGACAATAAAAGAATACATTTATTGCCACAAAATACATACATTGCAGACTTATTCTATAGACATAATACTACAAAAGTGTGATACATATGGATGGGGTAACCAAGCATACTAAATAATCATTAAAATAGAAATATTACAAAAGGCAAAACTATGTATCAAAAATTTACAAGATCTTTGTATTTAGATATCTTGTCATTCATCAGCGCTCTCATCGAGCCAGATAGCAATGCAATTATTAATTGATTAAAGAATTTATACATCTGGCTTTATGCTAAAATGGAACTAAAGTAATGTTTATTTCTTTTTTTAATAGAGCCCATTTACGTATGCAGCATCTTGTTGAAAAAGAGAAGTTAGTGTTATCCGTTGAACAGGAGATATTAAGAGTACACGGACGAGCGGAACGCGCTGTCGCCAACCAGGTAATATACAAAACATAATCAACTTTATCTATACTAATATTATAAAGAGGAAAGATTTGTATTTTTGATATTTTGTTTGAAATATCTCAAAAACTACTAGATCGATTCGCAATTTTTAATTTCACATTTTTTTAGTTACACGAAGTCGTGAGCTACACCTAGTCTTTGTACTTTACTTTTATATAATTAAGTATAAAAAAATAGTTCATAAATACACTGTGATTGCTGATATCTCGCATAACAAAGTGTGTGTTTACGCTTTATTATATTAGTATAGATTTCTAACCTTTAATTTGATGTCCAGTGTGACAAACAACTGATTTAAAAAAAATTACTGGACTAATTTAGAGAAAAATATGAGATTTTATTGCGTTGGTATCATGTACAATTTTTTGCAAAATACTCCGTCGAATTGGGGTTAATAACTATTTTATATTTATATATTTACAGGCTTTACCATATTCAGTGTGTACGGTGCTCCGTGATAAGGAAGTATGCAATCTGCTGGCACCAGAACAAGAAGAGAAGCGTAACGCACAACGTTCCAGATGTAACGGACGTCAGATTAACTCCTGGCTGCAAGAAGTCGATGATAAATGGGAAAAGATCAAAGTAAGTTAATATTATAAACTAGCTTTAACACTCCGTTCGCGTGGAATTAAAAAAAAAACTAAAATCAGTAGCCTATGTGTTGTTCCAGACTGTCCTCTAATTTCAATAAGATCCGCTCAGCCGTTTAAGCTACAAAAATCCATCCATCATCTAAACATTCGCATTTATAATATTAGTAACATGTGAATGTTTGTATGTCTGTTTGTTACTATATATCTCCAAAACAGATTGACATATCTCGATGTATCACACAGAAAATCTGAAAGAAATTATAGGCTAGTAATTAAGTTTCTTTTTTTCTAATCTCATTAATATTATAAATTCGAAAGATTAGATGGATGGATGGATGTTTGTTAGAGTTTGTAGCTTAACTTCTGAACGGGTTTCGATTAAATTTGGCATAGATGTAGAGCCTGGTAGAACACATAGACTACTTACTTTTTTTTTATACCAGGCGGCCGGATCCGCGGACGAAAGCTAGTTAATAAATGAAAAATAATAATTTATAAAATAATTTGTTTTTGTTAACAGGAAGTAATGCTTCGCCGTCAGAATATGGAGGCAGAAACTCTCCACGCCTCTCAAATAATGGAATGGGAGTGGAAATTAAAAGATTCCGGCCTCTGCGAGTTCAATACAATCCCGAAGATAGAAACCGTACACGTCCCTCAGATTCACGTATCGAATTTTGATTTGCGCGCTTAAATATATTTTACTAAGTTAACTTGAGCTTGTGTCCGTCTCACCAATAAGGCGTCTTATGCATAAAAGGGTTGTGACCAATATCACTACGACAAATCAATCATTACACACTTTATTAAAATCTTACTTAATTAAACTTAAACTTAGATGGATGGATGGATGTTTGTTAGAGTTTGTAGCCTAAACGACTGTAGGGAATCTCGATGAGATTTGGCACAGATGCAGAGGATAGTCTGAAAGAACACAGGCTACTAGTTTTTGTTTTTTAATTCCGCGCGGACGGAGTCGCGGTCGTAAGCTAGTACTCTAAAGCATTAACAACAATGATATCCAAAACACACTGCATACTAATCAAAACTAACACTTCGAATTGATTGGAAAAACTATCATCACACGTAAATATATTTAACCCTTAAAAATCTGATTTTTTAAATCGAATTACAAAATGTATAAGTGTACCCTTTACTGCTTTTTTTAAAAAGGGGAAAAATAGTTAAAAAAACAAAACTATATTATCATACATTTTCGTGATATGCCTCCTTTTTGTTTTCTAACTTGAAGATTATCAGTCAAAGATAACAAGTAAACAGCTGAATATTAAAATAAAATCGATTGTAGCCCAATGCTATTTATAACCCCGGTATCAAATTTCAAACTTCAGGTAATTAAGGGTTGAAAAATGTCCAATTAAATTAAAAACATTAATACAGTTAACATTAAATATTGGTCTTCAAATATCTTGAAGGTTTAAGGTCATCGGCACCTTCCTTTATACCTACATTTTTTTTTAATTATTTATCTGCATTACCACTACGATGTTCCGAACTGTCAAATACAACAAATATTGTACATTAATAACAATTACAATAACAATACATTAAACATCAAAATTGTTATAGTTACATCCCTTTTAAATATTGGCAAGACGGCTCAAGGGGGTGCAAAGTTAACATTCGAAACCTCTGAAATCTACCACATATTCTGGTACCTGATGATCTATATCAAAAGATTTGAGTATTAATTTAAAATAGATTGTCAGTTCCCTGAATATTATATTAAGTTTTTGCATATTACGGTAACCGGCGATCTGTCGATTTAAAGATTTAGATTGCCTGTTAACTTGATATGTTTTTTTTAGTTTAAGATAAAAGTAAAGAAGATCAATTTTTTTATTGTATTGAGGCCAAATCGTTCAGTTAAACATATATCATTTTTCCTTATAATCTCTATATTTCAATAATATAAACGAATATATATCAAATTTAACCAAAAGTAAATCATTAATTGACCTATCTTATCAATCGGTGTTAATCGATTTTTAATTCAAATGTTTTTTTTTTAAGTTTCTGAAACAATTATATTTAAAAAAAATTATAAAGTATGTTTACTGGTTATAAAAATAAAATAGGGCCCAAAAAAATGATCTTCTTTGACTTAAGTTATTGTGTTTAGGAGGAATAGTGAAAACTATTAGTGCAATTTATGAATTAAGCAAAACAGATGATTATTGTAGTTAGCAAGACTAGTTGAAATACGCGGGATGTCAGGTGTTACTTGCCTATTTAAAGGCAGATATTTTCATTCAAATTAAGTACTAGTACTATTTTTGTTAATTCTTTCAACCCATCTAAATATTTTAGTTCAACATTTTTGATACTTTGAATTAGGTTACATATGATTCAATACATTTTTCCCAATATGTTTTATACTTAAAAAAAGCGTAAACCCACTCTTTGGTTTTGGTAACTGAAAATTTAGAGCTTTTTTTAATACTTTTTCCTTATCAGTAGTATATTCCGGCCTCAAGGCTATTAAATAAGTAATGTATTTTACAATTCATTAGTAATTGCATTAAAATATCCAACGAAAATTCATATCGCAAACATATATCAATATAACAAGTAATCGTAATTTGAAACTAAAGGATTAACTTTGGCCTTGAGTCATAATTTAAGGAACAACTGTCAGATTTTGATTCAAATAAAAGTTTATGTATGTATGTTATGTAAATTTATGTATGTATTTATTTTTCTTACTTTTGAATATGTATTTAAAACTTAAAACCGTGGGTTTTGTTTATCATTATTGTTTAAATAGATGACATATATGATAAACAATTATTTCGTTTTGTTAATATTACGTAAATTATATTTATTGCAATGTTTACAAAACAGTGAGTATATTTACAGTAGTGATATCTGATACTTGAAATTTGACAGATGTTTTTTAAAATACTATTTGCCAACTTGGCTAGTGATAAAAATGACAATTTTTATTTCATATTTGACTCCTTTTGTTTTTTTATATACATTGTTATTTTTCCTGTATTCAAACTTTGTATAATTACTATAAATAATATAAAAATCATATAATTAACTTTTTTTTTTTTCAAATAACCAAGTTGGCAAATTTATTACATAGTTATAAGTGTTTAAAATATAAATGTCTAAATGTTATTCTTCGATATAGACCTTTTGCAATTTATTGGGGAAAATCATTCCTGGCGTACTTCGAGAAGGTTGGCAATTTCGAATTTATTAAGATGTAAGGGGTGTATGGAATCTACTTCTAATATATTGGAGTGAGAAAGAAAAAACAACAACAAAAAGTTATGTTCTTTAGATCTGCCCGAAAATATCTGCGGAAAGCGAGATGACTGCATAAAAATGTTACATCCTTAGTGTTGACAACTATTTATTGAATATTTAAATTAGCTTTAGTTTGGTTTAATATAAAGAAAATTTAAAACAGAAGTTCTATGGAAATGATGTAATAAATTGTGAAAGGCCTCTTAATTTTTAGAAACTTTCTGTGATCATCTTACCATTGTTTTGCTTTTTTTATAAAGCTGTGGTCCTTATATATAGTTGACCTTTCTCCATTTTTATTATTGATAAAATCCACACATTATTCTAATGACCAAATAACACTACTAAAATTATTTTCCCAGTAACATCTAGAACTGGGTTTATCCATGTTTGCATTGCATCAATTAAATTTAAGTTATCAAGAATAAGTAAACAGTGAAGTTACAGATCTCAATTAATATATTTTCCGAACCTCTATTGTCCTGAAGTAGTTCTTGATGCATGTAATCGGTGTTACAATACAATGTGTGTCAAAATTATGTGTTTCATTTAATTCCTTATAACATTACAGAAATTATAACGCGAAGGTCTTTATTAATCTTGAAAAATAAATAAAACAATCACATTTTTTTAACATTTAATCATATTTAACTTTTAATATCATTCACTACATGCTCTAGGAATAATAAAAAAAATTAAATATTTAATTTTTATTAATGAACTGTATTGCTTATCATATTTAATTCATAGCTTAAAAACCATTCACACTCAATGGAACACATTTATAGTAGTGGTAACTTTCTTATAAAATATCTGTGCCACATTAATGCTGTGAGTGCCGACAAAGAATACCAAGTTATGAGGTAAGACAAATGCTCATTGCGGATTGTTACTCGTGTTTGGTTGGGAATTGGCCAGCCTTCGGGTGGATCAGGGATGCCCCTCGCATCCAACCACACCGGAGAACAATTCAGATAAACACTCATTTGATGTAGATCCCTGGAAAAATATTAAATTCAAGTCTAAAATATTCAACACAACTAATTTCATTAACTGTTTGACTATACTAATAAGTAGCCCAAAGGTTCTACTAGAATGTTCTACATCAAATTACATCAAGAAATTACTTCTAGAGAGGACTCAACGCTTCAAGGTATCTATCATCACATCATCATCATCATCATCATCATCACCAGCTCACTATAGGTCCTCACCAAGGGGCTCGGAGCCTACCCTAAAGTTAGGGTGACTAGGCCATAGTCAACCACAATGGCCAAGTGCGGGTTGGTTGACTTCACACATATCATTGAATTTCTTCACCGATATGTGCAGGTTGCATCACGATGTTTTCCTTCACCGTAAGAACGTCGGGTAAATTATGTACATATGAAATATCGAAAAATCGAAAAATCACATTGGTACATGGCGGTGGGATTTGAACCCAAGATCTGTAGATTACAAGTCAAGTGCTTAAACCACTGAGCCACCGACGCTCTAAGTTATCTATATCTTCTAACAAACATCCATCCATCGAAACACTCGCATTTAAAACATTAGTAATATTCACAAGAAAATTACTCAACTAGACTTAAAATTATCAAGGAAGTAACAGAAGTAAGAATATTAGTTGTTGCCTCACCTATAAAACCAAGAGCCTTTTTCCGGATGGTTTTTCGGCATAAATGGGCGACGATTTTCTGTTAAACGCACCACTCCTGTTAGTTCAACATCACCCTCTACCATGGAAGGTTGACGTTTTTCTTTAGGTCTTAGGCTTTTAGGTATCCAACCTCGGTTCACTAATATTATATCCCTGAAAAGTTACATCAAATAATACCTATCATGCATAACAGGAGTAGAATATTTCAACTTATGGTAATGAACAAGTAATTTCTTGCATCCAATTGAAATTCTAATACTTAGATTAATTTAAAGAGATGTATAAGAAATACACTAGATATGCAAAAATGCATCAATAATAATTTAGTTGTATGGCACAAAATCATAAAGGTAAATCATTTACTTTGTATTATGAAGTTGATTGTTAAAAAATATTTCTAAATGTCTTACCCAGTGTCGCTTATTTTAAATGGAGTTATCACCAACCATCCTTGATTCTTCTTAGGATCAGACATAAGAGATCCAGATCTTGGCAATGACTGATGTTCTTCTATTAATGCTCTAGGACCAATCAGAATCTCTTTATCATGCAAGAACTCTCCTCGAACTTTAACCGGCCGGAATTCCATAGTGTTTAGTGCTTCAAAGCTAAAATATAATAGAATAGAATCATATAAAGCTTAGAAACAAGGTGATCTTGAAAGTGGCACTGAATGGTTTGTAAATATTTCAACACATATGTGAAACTTCAATATTTGTGTAAATAATGCTTATATAATGGAGCTCACTTAGTTGGCATATCCACTGGCTCAGAGTTGGATGTGGCTTGCAACATATCGATTAGTTCTAACTTCCACTGCAGGCGATACACCTGCCAGCAACCAAGACCAAATGATGTCACCGGAATCATCTGGAAATATTCATATAATTGAAATAAAAGTTATATAAGACATCTCATCATACTGTAATTGTAAACACAAAATAAAATTAACTTTGTCCGTTAAATTTTATTACATGTACAATAATCTTAAACGAATTTATTCAAGGAACTTAATATTCATACCAGTAGGATCCATTTTACAGCTTCCCCGCCTTCTTCTTTCTTTTGCTTTTGTGACCTAAATACATTTGTGTAAGTTGTATTAGGTCTAACAAATTTTATTACCACACTTCTACAACTAAACTGACTCAATTTCTTAAGACTTTGTGATATTTTAAAAACCGCATTAAGCATTTTAAATAGATACAAATGAAATTTATGATATAAAGTATCAATTAATCGTTAATTCGATAAATATTGTTTTATATTCTGGATTATATCATATATCAAAGATTTTTAGCCTAAACTACCGCACATCTTTTGACAACAACGATCAAAAACGTTAAACGTCAAACAGCATATGACATGACTGACATTTGTAAACCATAGACAAAAATAAAACAGATAAAATAAGCACCAACGCAGGTTTTTAGGCCTACTAAAAATGCTTTTTAAATTACTTTGTTTTTTACCTACTTAATATTAAAAATATATATATTGTCATCTTTTGTTACCTCCGAAATCGTAGGTTTGAGATTTAGAATTATCTCTTTAATTTAAACTGTTGCGTTAATTTTATTAGACTTTTGTATAGCTTAGCCATCAATAACACTTTAAAATGTATAAATTAGGCCAATATTTTTAAAACTAGAAGAGTTTTTAAGCATGATCATGTTATGCAGTTACATTCTTTATTATCCCTCCAGTGTGCCGGATATAGGAGAAAAGATTACTCTTTCACTTTAAATTTTAGAAAAAATTTAGATTTTTTAAAAATTAGATTTAGCAAGACCTACTAACAACTTGCTTGATCAATTTAGTCTAAAAGCTAAAAGTATAAATTATAAATAACAAACATTCATTGACTTTGACTATGTAGTCAGTAAGAAAAATAATTTTCAACGTTTGATTTGAAACGAGAATTGACCTTGACTTGTTATTTATTAAAACTTTTTAAGAAATGACAAGTCAAGGACAATTCTTATCGCAATATCAATCCGTAATATGGTTTAATATTACTATGTATTAAATTAAAAAAATATCAATAAATGTAATTTAAAACACTCTGTGCATGTTTTTTTTAAGTCAAAATTAAAAGAACGTTACTATAAACGATACAAATTGTTAAGATAAACATACAGCATAGACTGACGTATTAACACATCATTTATTACAACACTACATTTTACATTTGCATTACATTGTATTAGTAGAGTTGATAGCGAGTTGTTCCGCTGCCGGCAACATGGCAAACACTATCGCTGAGGTACTGTAATAATCTATTTAAGATATAATTATTAAATAAATAATAAAAAGTTTGAATTACGTCTATGATATAAAAATTAAATATAGAATAATATTAACAAAAGTTAAAAATATTTTTCTTAGCTCCAAATCGATGAATTCAAAGTGCTGTGCGAATACTTATATCAATAAAATTATCAATTTAGATTATTTTATTGATAAAAATAATACTCAAAATTGTAATAGGTCATTTAATTTGGCAATTCCACGTGTTACTTCCCCTACCAAGGCACTGTGATAACTGAAATATCAATTGCTATGCGATTATTTTCTGCTATTTTAATAATGTTAAGGAATATTTTTGAGATATACCTATTGATTCGTAATTTAAACATTTCAAATTTCAACTTTGTGCCAGCCAGGCTAAAAGATCCTTGTGATGGTTTTATTTAATTTTGTTTTTCAGTGGATAATACAAACAAATAATTTGAGTGAACTATGGGCAGCACAACCTACCTATATAATATCACAGGCCGTCTTCATCATAGCCGGTCTCGTTACCTTAATTCACGGTAAGTCATAATATAAAAAAGTGTCATATTAGCAAACCATTTTGGCCAAGTCGAGAAACAGGTTTTATTCTAAGGAAATTTATGCATTCCAAAAGTGTTTTAAGCGATTAATATGAAAATTTAAATATTTTTTGAGTCTTTGTATTTACTCCCACTTATTTACTCGTAACTTCCTATCCTGTCATCAATTAATAAAGTAATAATTAGAGAGATAATTTCGATAGTTCTTATAAGAATTGCATATTTATTCGTCATATGGTTCTATATGGGATATAACACAAAATAAGGAAAAGATTCTTGAACCGATTACCTCAAGTAGATTTATCGATCTATAGGAAAATATGTTATCTAAACGAAATCATCAAAAGTAATGGCGTAACGTGGACGTATTCAATAAAAAACATCTGGTTGTTAGTTCAATCAACGCCAACGTGTTAAAAATACCGTTTAATTCCAAATATAAAAGAAAAAGATATACGTGAATATGTTTACTTCTATAAACATAGAAGAAATTTAGAATTTTTTCAGTTAATCCCCTATTTTCCAAGTTAAATGAAGTTTGTGACAACGCGCAGGGATTAGGAAAGTTTGCACAAAGTAGGCTAAATGTAAAACTAGTTACAGTTATTTAGTAAAAAATATGAAAAGAAGAAAAAAAAATTAACTGAAGATGTTCGCCGGAAACATTACTTATCATAAAAATACCTTTATAATTAATGCTTCGATAAATAAATTGATAATTTCTTCATACTTTTCACTGATTCAAAAAAGATTCATACTTATTTAATCAATTTTAATTGAGAACAATTTATTTGAAAGACACCTATTAGCATATTTTTTCAACAAAATCTCTTGTTTTTCCTCAATGCAAAAACAGAAGGCTTACGATTATTTGGAGTGCCTACATCCTCATAGTATCAATATCAGTCTTATTGTATTAGTAGTCCGTATTTATTTCAATTATTTTTGTAGCATTCAATAAGGGCGGTCGATGGCCGTACTTCTGGCTCGGCACCGTCCTCCACGGCTTGTTCACCGACAACTTTTGGCATATTATTTTACCAGAATACGATAACTTTTGGCATTCACAAACACCCATCGTATTGCTCGGTGCCAGGTTACCTCTGCACATTATTTTATTATGTAAGTATTGTTTTATTAAATTTTCTGTAAAGTATACGCATTCTCAGAACTACCCAGTAGAATCTACTGAACTGTAATTTTTGTATATCATGCAATACTTTAAGATCCGGCGTTCATATACCACGCTGCGTACGCGCTGTCAAAACTCCATTTGCCGTTTTACGCGGAACCCTTCGCCGTTGGTTTGGTGACCGTACTTGTGGACATACCGTATGACATCGTTGCCGTGAAGTTTGTCCACTGGACGTGGCATGACACCGATCCCAACATCTTCGACCGCCACTACTGGGTGCCTTGGAACTCTTATTACTTCCACGCCACTTTCGCTGCTAGTTTCTTCTTCTTTTTCCACGTTAGCAGGAAATGGTTCGCTCCTAAAGTCGAGCAGTGGCAATCCGCTGGGTAAGCTTTTTTTTTACTTTTAAATATTTCCCGAGTGGTATTCGAACCCACGGCTGTACCGTTTACCGTATTGCTATCGGAGAATTCGAATGCAATTTCTTTCGCTGGTTAATTAGTATTTTTTTCTTACGATTCTCTAGCTGAGATGATCCTCTTGTTGTTTTTTTGTTGTTTTGAATTAGTAACTATATGTTAATGTAAAACATATTTATTTTTACAGTAAAGCCGCTGAATGGAAGTCTCTCGTAATCTCATCTCTGCTAGGCATGCCGGGCGGAGTGCTAATGTTTGTGCCCATCTACCATCCTCTCCATGATGTCTACAAGATCCATTCTGAAGTCACGTTCTTCCTTCTATTTGCTATATTCGGTATTGTCGTGCTCAACGGAATTTTAAGCAAGCGAAAGGAAAATACAGACAAGTTAGTAATACTTATTTTGATTGTTTACTGTTTCCTCTAAACAGATAAAAATTATATTTTATTACTATACGACAATCTGTTTTATTGGTATCGATAGAATCGGTGTCAATTTTGTGTATTATAACCGCCCCAATAATAGAAAATTATGTATGTATGGAGGTTAGATGTATAAATATAGAGGAATAGGGAAGTTGTTTTGCCATTTGAAGAATATTAAACCTGAAAACAATTTTCTTTTTATAAAATATTGAAAATTAATTCTTTATTGTGTCTGACCTTATGTGTGTATTACGTAATTATTTACACAGGTGTGTGAAGTTCCCTTTGAAAAATTATTTGTGTGTTCTACATACGTAAGCAATGAGTGCTGTCAAACTTAACAGGTGGTATTTTGAAAATTATAATAATCAATGAACTGTTCAAAAATAATAAACAATTTTAATTTTCTTTTTTGCCTTTCTAAATATTATGTCAGGTTTTCAAAATGTTCGTATCTTACTGCCACTCTCAGAATTGTAGAGTATTAACAGGGTACAGTTTTGTAATAGTAGATCTAAACTAAGCAACACCTTAAGTTGCTATTTAGGGAATCTGAGTGAGGCAGTCTCAATATAATAATTGACTTTAGCTTTGCGTTTTTTCACAAAATATATGATTTTGTAGTTTATTATTTCTCAACTTGCAGGTTAACTACAATCGATTACATACTTATGCTGCAGTTAGTTGTCCATTACTCTATTTATTGGATTTTTGTCGTTTTCTTCGACCCTGAAAAGGAGATATCGAAGGGTTTACACGAGCCAGTTGGTCCTTGCAATGAACAAGCCAGTCTAGTAACACCTTTTGGACAGGTGAGAATATTTCAATGATATTTATTGCGACTGTAGAGATATTTTTACATAAATTTAGACAATATTATTATTATAACAACGCAATTAACTTCAACACTCAGACTACTAATTCCAGATAAAATGGCGCGCTTTTTCTAATACCTGAATGACATTGACAGATGTCATAGGGATGGACGTGAAGGGCAATGATCTAGTGATGCGCCGATTTCTTATTAACAATACTCACGATTCAATAGAAACAGATATACAAGTGCAATAATATCAATACGCTTGCTCTACATTGTGAAGTTTATTTTGTTATAGGTATAGCATTTAAAAGGACACCAGTGTGAGTTTGTGCGGATTTTTAACAGTTTTTTTATTCACAGACATTATATAAATCCAAATACTTTTGCCCGGATAAATACGACGAGAAGTACTTCGATTTCCATTGCGTCGGTGGTAAGAAGCCTCAAAACGGTGACACCTGGTATACCATCTGTGGAACGCCTTTTGAGTAAGTGGACGAGTATTCTGTTACAAGATAAAGAAGTTTATAGAATGTTCATGTTTCGTTCAGTTTTTACTTAATAAAAATCTGTTTGTTTACCAGAAATCGTGCAGAGTACATCACCGTGTTGTCGACAATTTTAATCGTCGCCGCTGGAGTTTTCTATGGACTTTATTTCAAAACAATGCGCCAACAAACAACAACAACTAAAAAATTTAAATCAAAGTGAATGTGCATTTCATATTTTCATGTTGTTTTATTGACAAAGATTTATTAAAAATGTTTATTTAACTTGATGTTTTAATTTTTATTAGTAAAATTAATTTGTTCTAATTTAATTAGTAAAAGACAAAAGTTAGACAACTAAAGTAATGAATAAATCTCTAATTTAAATAGAATAAAGGGACAGCTATTCTATTGTTACCATAAATTATGATTTCTAGTGTTTTTAACAAAACAGTTGTGTCTTTTACTGTTTTTTTGCTAGAAAAATACTAAAAGAGTCCTCAAGGGTTAGAAGAACAAATAAATTGCCAACCAATTTGTTTATAATATCAATTTTAATGATATGTGGTTAAGATACAGTTACAATATATCTTATATCTATGTTTTACATATTTGATAATAAGAGAGCAAATATTTCGCAAAGGGATGTGCAATAAGGAACACGTTAGTGCAATGAACGTCTACATTTATCGTTTATTCCCGACGAACTTTAATTAACATTTATTTAAATTAACATTGAAAATTAACATCCATTTTAAAGAATATTCTTACAATGTTCGTACCATTCACTGGTTTTTTACTAAATGTGGGTTTACATCATCAAATCACTTAAATGTAATTAGTTAAATACGGTTTGTTACATTCGAGGTTTTAAAAGTGATTCGGTAGATATTTAAGTTAATATATTTAAGCATATAAGTTTACGAATAACATGACAATTTATATTCCCTTGTCTCTTTACCCCTTTGCTTTTTATATCGAATATCTAAAGAAATGTATTTCCAAGTAAAATATGTCGTTCGATAAAACCAAGTCAAAACCATACCATACATGCTGCATAAAATTCTAAAACATATTAGAAATTAATAATAGAAACAGATAATAATCAAAATAGTATTCGAAATGGAAATAAATAATATGATAGCCCGTATGTCGTACAAATTAAGGGAAGAAAAAGAAAGTTTTCGAAAAGATCCACGTAAAATTAATACAGCATATTTAATGGTAATTCTACTTGCAACGGCAACTACGTTAATGTCTTACTTCTAACACTTATGATAATGGAATGGTTACATCAAGATCGAAATGCTTCGAAATTAAAGAAAAACGTAAAATACGAGTTCCTACTACCGTACCATATGTATGACCAATAACAAGTATGTACGGGTACGGAAACCGGTCACACAATAAATAAAATACAAGCACCATACAAAAATAAAAAGAAAAAATATCGAAGTATGAATAAAATAATCAGAATTGCGTTTATTTTCGAATTTTTTCACAATATTTTGTGATAATTTTGAGATTATGTCGTGCACAGATCTCCTACGGAGAAGCATATTTAAAAATCAATACAAAATAAATGAGGCGTTTGCCAGTGATTTAGCAACTTTACTTCTAGTGTTTCAAAGATCAAAACATATATTAGGACGGCTTATTGCGCGGTCGTGAAACTATATTTAGTAAATTAAATACACCTATTTATTCTGTGCGATATCCAACAAGACATAAGCTAATAAAAAAATGTAATCATAAAATCATCTCTATTAAACGTCACTAGGAAGCTGTTCTAACATACATGAAGTCATATCTAAAACTGGTAAACCAATAATACAATGAAACTGCAAACTAACCTAACCTAAAAAATAAACCTAACAAACCGGGTGCGTTCAGCTAAACTAAAATAACAAAATAGGAACATTTTCTAACGAACGGCTTTAATTTTTGATCATCTAAGGTCGGTTCTTGAAGAGTTCGTCAACAACCGATGGATCAGCGAGAGTTGAAGTATCGCCAATATCGCTCTCCCCGAGGGCTATCTTCCTCAGAATCCTGCGCATAATCTTCCCAGACCTGGTCTTGGGCAATCCTGGAGCATATTGGATAACATCAGGCGCGGCGAATGCCCCAATACGGCTCCTGACACGTTTCTTGAGGGAGTTTACTAATTCAGCATCGAATTCGGCTCCCTCGTTGAGTATTACGAAGCAGTAAAGAGATTCTCCTTTGATCGGATGAGGTTTGGACACGACCGCCGCCTCAGAGACACGCGGCTCTTCAGTCAGCACACTTTCCACTTCGGCAGTCGACATCAGATGGCCGGAGACGTTCAGCATGTCGTCTATACGACCAGTCACCCAAAGGAATCCATCCTCATCACGTTTGGCACCTAAACAGTCCGTGTAAAGCCGCCCTTAGTTAATGTCGAATGTTATATTATAATGAATGTTATATCAATTATTAATGCGAAAGTTTAGATGGATGGCTGGATTGTTAGAGTTTGTAGCCTAAACTGCTGATCGGATCTCGATGAAATTTGGCATAGATGTAGTAGATAGTATGGAAGAACACATAGGAAAGCTAGTTATTTTATAAGTGTAAGAGCAAAAAAAGAATAAGAATTAATTTGTTACGCACTGTTTCCATCAACCTAATGACTGTTTTTTTTTATTTAGCACAACTGAAATTCGTGAAATAGTAATTTACATTTTAATCATATAAGATTTTTTTAAACAAATAATTATATGTATATTTGTAAGTTTACGTAAAGTTGTATTAAATTTTATTTGTAAATGCTCAATCAAATCATTACGATAGCAATTTCAAGTTTTCATCCCCTCTTTATTATAATAAAGATGACCTATTTGTCCCCTCATCTAACAGTTGGCAACACTTACCATCTCCAGTGCAATAGTATCCAGGGAACTTAGAGAAGTAGACCTTCTCGTAGCGCTCGTGGTCAGCGAACAGGGTCCTCATGATGCCGGGCCAGGGACGGGAGAACACCAGGTAACCCTCACCGGGACCCTCGATCTCCTTGCCGTTCTCATCCAGCAAGGTCGGCTGGACACCAAAGAATGGGAAGCCCTGGAATAGAAGATGTAATCATTTTAATGAAGTTTTAACAATAATTTCATAATTTTTTTGCTTCGTATTCTTCTAATAGAATGGAAATATTTTGAATATCTTGTTAAACTGACCGCAGCGCCGGGTTTCATAGGTGTTGCGCCTGGTAGACTGGTGAGGATATGTCCTCCAGTCTCCGTCTGCCAGAAGGTGTCGACGATCGAGCAGCGGCTATTGCCTATCATAGTGTGGTACCAGAGCCACGCCTCGGGATTGATGGGCTCACCCACGCTGCCCAACACTCGGAGTGTCTTCATGTTATGCCTGGATATCGGAGAAATAATTACTCGTTTGGAAAAAATCATAAATATTACAAGCTCAGAAAACCGTTGCTAAATAATAAGATTCCGAGGGAGACCGTCGTGAGAATTTATCTGCTTAAGGGGATGGGTCAAAAGAGATTGTTACATAATATTTGCATAAGGAGGGTCAATCAAATATTTCTATACTACAAACTTGAAGACTGGATCAAATAATGCGCCATTCATTAATTACGTAACTACAATTTCTTATTATTGAAATAAGTCCGTACGTAACCTAATTATATAACAAGTAATAATTAAACAAGACGCCTTTATTACCTTATAAGTCTCCAAAAAGGAGAGTGAACAAAATAGGTCTATACAGTTATTTATCTCATTCTAGCCTCGATCTTGAAAACCTAAAATATGATGTACAAGACCGTCAGTTTAAAATATTTTGACCTTATAAACCCCATGAGATGATCAATTAATGTTCATTGGATGACTTTTGCACATTTATTTATAGACATAGTATTCTGATGTTATTCTTTTCGCACGATATTTTACGATATATGGAAATTAACAACCACTTTAGCGTATGCATTTTAAAATAAACACTAATTTATTAGGCTCTAAAGAGCCCATTAAATTATGTGAAAACGATTGATAAATACATTAAATATATTTGGGATCGAGCCAAAATTAAAATCGAAAACAGTTTTTCTTCATGTTTATTAGATTACCAAACTTAATTTTTATAGCCAGGTTAAATAACAAATATCCAAGCATAGTTTATGATTAATTCAATGTATTGCTTGTTGCCAATTAATTAAATCATTCGATATTACGAACGTAGAGTTAATGATTATATCAAGTAACAATGACCCCGTTTAGATCGCTTGCAATATTACAAATGTTTGCACACAGCACAAATTGTTGCAGTACACCAATTGTTATTATTAGAATTTATTATCCTATGTACATTCATTATCCACATTAATAAATACTATAGTTAACGAACTACTTAATTATGACAAAAATATGAAATAATGACGTAATGTAATTAGTTGAAAGAATTTCGTTATTTGTTAACTCAGCTAATCTAATATACTTTTTATAACTATTATATTACTAAGTTTCGCCCGCGACTCCGTCCGCGCTGAATTAAAAAAAACAAAAGTGAGTTGCCTATGTGTTCTTCCAGACTATCCTCTACATCTATACCAAATTTCATTGAAATCGGATCAGCCGTTTAGGCTACAAAATCTAACAAACATCCATCCATCCATTTAAACTTTCGCATTTATAACATTAGTAAGATAGTATGATTAAGTCATAGCGATTGAAGAGTAGAAGATAGAAAAACAAAATAGCTTTTTGACCGTTAAAAAAAAGTATTAACATTTTGACCAAAGCAATAACCTTACTATTATATTATAATATTACTAGCTGATCGCGTGCGGCTTCATCCGCGTGAAATTATAAAAACTTTATTTTATTGTTTACATTTGTCAAATTATCAACTGCAAATGTCAAAATGAGATGACATGATGACAAACCATGGCAATATTGCTTCCTTGATGTTGCCAGCAACTTATGGTCTCTTTCCCACATTATGGTTTTTATCCAAAATATTTACCCCCTAAGTTTAATGGCGTGAAAATATATAACCTAAAGCGTGACGTAATTGTAGGGGTTTTTATTAAAAAAAGAATTATTCAAAAATATGCTGTAATTGCTGACATCTTAGGCAACAAAGAAATGTGTGTTTACGGTTTATTATATTAGTATAGATAAATGCTAAGGTTTAGATGGATGGATGGATGGATGTGTATTAGAGTTTGTAGCCTAAACGGCTGATCCGATTTCGATGAAATTTGGTATAGATGTAGAGGATAGTCTGAAAGAACACATAGGCACACTTGTGTTTTTATTTAATTCCAGGCGGACGGAGTCGCGGGCGAAAGCTAGTCCTTAATATTTTAAATTGGGACAACATATGAATTGAAATAACTAAAAAAATCAAAGACATTCAACTAGTTTGTAATAGCTATCTCGACTATAATCAATACATAAATATCTAGGTCATACTAGTTTCAAATTAAGATTGGTGTTTAACGTAGCACTGAATCGCATGTGATAATTTTCCACGTATAATAGTGACTAGATGTACAAATGTACTGAGGTTAATGAACAACTAATAAAAAATAACAAAAGCAACAAGAAAACAATAAGCAAATGAACTTAATTTGTGTTAGTACAACATCATGTACGCCTGTGAGGTGTCCTTATTACCTCAATATATTTAATTACATATACTAATTTTAAATCGACTTCATGTATATCATTTACTTCATTAAGATACACAATTGTTTCATCCGTAATATGTTGAATGTAGACGTATTCGTTTAAACGTCTAAAGTATTCTTTAAACTAAATAGATTGAGATTAATAATTATGACATACTGACATATTAGCAATCTATACAAATAAAATTGGAGTGTCTGTTAGTGATATCAAAAGAAAAAATCCAGATTTCAAGAAGATGTATTTGCGTTGTTGATAACGAAAATCGCAGTTAAAAATATTGTGTCTATCTGTCTGGCAGCAAGTCGCGTTTGTTCCGGGTAATCATACTTCATACTAATACTAATATTATAAACGCGAAAGTTTAGATGGATGGATGGATGTTTATTAGAGTGTAGCCTAAACGGCTGAACGGATTTCGATGAAATTTTGGTATAGATGTAGAGGATAGTCTGGAAGATCACATCTACTCGCTTTTGTTTTTTTAATTCCACGCGGACGGAGTTGCGGGCGAAAGCTAGTCTTTAAATATAATCCAAATTAAATAGGAATATATTTTGTATTAGTTTTTATTGTATTATAATTTGTTATTCGTGATAAATCTTAGAACTGTTACATGTCACTATTAAATTACTGTTTTCTTATTACGCGAATTCTTTCCCATAACTCATATACACTATGACATAGCAATCACTTATCTTGTAGTAAATTGTTATAAATTTTACATTCTTTTTATGTTATTATGAGAAATTTAATCGTTATGAAATTAAAGGCGAAAGCTATCAGGTATACCGTTATGAAATGAGAGTTTTTTTTTTGTGAAAATACACTAATTATTAATGGGAAAGTAAAAAACATATTGGCCATTGTTTTCTACACATTTTGACCACCTTTCTGGCAATTTTGGATACCCCGCCAATAAAAATGTTCGTCTTTTAAAGCAAACCAACCAGACAGCCGTTTGCAAAGGAGAGTTGTTTTTGATAGCTATAACAAACGTTTGAAAAAATAACTATTTTTGTATTAATGTAACATAACCCATGTTTTAAAAGTAACATAATGATCATCTAATCCAGTTTTTCCAAGTGAGTGATGAAGGCTTACAAGCTATCGTTAGTGGTTCAGAAAAAAATTGGATGACGCCGTTGAATATGCTGAATTTTGAAAATATACATTTAATATTGTAAAGTTGCAGTTATTGCTCTTTGGTAGAAGAGTATAATTTAGACTATAGGTTTAGTTAAACTACAGACGAGACTGTATTGAGATTTTTAAGGCGCAAAAGAACTGGGTCCGCTACGAAACTGTTTAACGTAATTATTTTGGGAACATCAGGAACTAAAAAACTAAACAGATTTTTGATGTGTGAAGTGTAATGAGGTGGATTAAGTTAATTAAGATTAACTTACTTCTTGACGTTTTCGTCGCCGAACTTGTTAAGGGCCCGGATGGCGGTCGGCGCAGTGTAGAACTGGGTGACGCGATACTTCTCCACCAGAGACCAGTACCGGTCGTTATCAGGGTAGAAGGGGGTACCTTCGAACTGGAAAAAACGAATTATTCAGCACAACGCTTAATACAATATTAATCTTGCGTTATAATCCAAAACCACAGATAAAATGTACTTTTTTTTTTTCAAGTCGAAAATGTCATAATATTTAAATGTTAAAAACCTTTTTTTCACATGACTGTATAACAATAGCTATTCTTTTTTTACGATTTCATTTGTCTTTATTTCACAATTTTTAACGAAATAAATAATTAAGGTCTCTGTTCAACTAAATTTCGACGCTGGATTGAAACGAGCTTGTTGACTATTTATAAACCCCTTTAGTCACTTAACAAAGATATCAAGACAAAAAAAACAGTTCTCACAGTAACAATGACATATGTTTAAATCTTACTAATATTATAAACTAACTTTCGCCCGCGACTCTGTCCGCGTGGAATTAAAATAAAACAAAAGAAAGTAGCCTATATTTGCCACACTATCCTCTACGTCTATGCCAAATTTCATCGAGATCCGTTCAGCCATTCTGGCTACAGAATCTAACAAACATCCATCCACCCATCTAAACTTTCGCATTTATAATATTTAGAGTTTATAGCCTAAACTGCTGAACGAATCCCGATGAAATTCTGCATAGATGTAGAGGATAATCTGGAACGCATAGGCTTCTTTTTTTTTAACGACGTCACATGCCAGTACATCATAATTTTAACTCGTTTCTTGTAAAAAATCAGTTTGTTAAATTACGTCGTTGATTCGCAGGTTTTATTTTATTTTCTTATCAATCTTTTCCTCCATTGTCAAAGTATCTATACAATTTTAAATAACTGAAAACGTTAATTATTTCCTCGTTATTATGAAACAAAACAACATTCACCGAATAATTGAGGAAAACAAAAATGATAATCATGATTTAAAAAAACAAAATAATGTTTAGAACATTTTACGATAATAGGTTATGCCTGTTATGGACCTGATATGGCGAATGCGATTGCATAACTAAATGAAATTTCAAAGCTATTATAACAAAAAGTCGTGCCCGGCTTCACCCGAATACATTTCAATCAGGGATGTTGCGAACATTCGCATCCGCATCCGCAAATGCGGAAGTTCCGCATAGATTTGGACATCTGCATCTGCATCCCCATCCGCATTAATCAATGCGGATGTTCTTGCGGATGCGAATATCATACAAGTAGCAACAAGAAAGAAATGGGCGGGGCCCGGCGGATGGCGCGTGCCGATCGCACGTGACAATGACCAATGGGAGCGAAGAAATTGGTGACAAGATTCGACACATTTGTTGTTGGAGCGTCATAATTTATTGTTTCTTGAAAATAAATCATTACGTTTTGTTTGTGCTCTGGACTACTTATCGTATCGTATTTAAATATTGTGATACAGTGATCATTACACCTTGAACCAGAAAAGGCGGCAATACTCCTGGTCATTAAGTATAATGCTCCTATTTTTAATTTTAATTACTTATATACCAAAAGGTGTTTAATATATGCTAATGTTTGATTTAATTACAACAAAAATATTAAAAATTAAGTTATCATAGTATTAATTCTTCATTAATAGATTTTATTTACATAATAAAGGCTGTAATGACGATGTTGATGATGGTTTACATAATATCTTAAACATCCGCATCCGCTGATGTGAAAAAATCAGCATTCGCAACAACCCTGAATTCAATACCTATAAAGTACAAATAAAACAAAATGCTATAAATTAAGAACTATAAAAGGGAAAAGCAACATTTTAATTATGTAAGAAAAAAAAATCAATTTTGCTAATTGAAAGCAAAAATTCTACGTTTATAAAGTGAGTTATTGTTGTCAGGGGAACGACGAGGGCGGCAAAAAGACCGCCCCATAAAAAAATAATCTACAGGTCTTGGGTTCGAATCCCGCCATGTACCAATGTGACTATCGATTTTTCGAATTTCATATGTACATAATTTACCCGACGTTCTTACGGCGAAGGAAAATATCGGCGAAGAAATTCTAAGATATGTCAACCAACCCGTAGTGGGCCAGCGTGGTTGACTAAGGTCTAGTTACTAACTTAGGGTAGGCTACGAGCCCCTCAGTGGGGACGTATAGTGAGCTGGTGATGATGAGACTAAAAATGCGAAATCCACAATGTAACGTCGACATATATTATGAACTGAATATATTTTCTCTGAGAAAATATCTAGGTCATCTTGAAGGTGAAACGTGACGGAAAACCTATTGTAATCTAGGTCTTATCTGATTCTAGCTATTTAAGACTTGAAATAATATCTAAACTACAAACTACATATAAAGATTCACACCATTTGAATAACTTTAAATGAAAACGTACATTATTTAAATGTTCTGACTTAACTACTATTTCTGTATTGCGTGACATTCATGGGCGTTCAGACATGCGAAAATCATTACACCACTAGGTCAGTAGGAAGTGCTATCTAACGGCGGTTTTCCCTTTACCCACTCTTACATAAATATAATATTGTCCTATTTGAGAAAACTAAGCCAAAATGTTTTACGCGTCTTCTGGAAATTCAATATTATTGGCTTTGTCTCTCTAAAAACTCTAAAACTCAATATAAGCATTTCAATGTTATTCCGCATTAACTGTTTGACCGCAGTTAATTGAATATGATTAACCTTTGAACGAAAAGGAAAATATACTGGCGTCGTGTGTGGGCTTCTTCGACCACACTCCGCGAGGGGCCAGCTGCCTCACGTGTGCATGATTTCAATAAAATTCGTGGAAACATGTGTGAACTGTTTTTCGCTGACCTCTGGTGGCTGCCCCCCCCCTTGTCACGGCGATATTCTTGCAAAATACACTAAGGATCGTCTCCAGTGATCTCGACTCTAAGTGCGGCATAACCATATTTTTCGTTAACAACGGATGTTTTAATATTTTACCAACCCATTTCGTTTTAGTTAAGACCTGAATGACTTGGTGTTAAAATAACACAAATACAAATAATACTGTCTGTTGTTTAATAAGTAACCGCATTGAGGAAGTGTTGTACTTTAACATCCTCTACGCAAAAGGAACTGCGTACACGTGTGTTGACGGAATTTAGAGTAGTAACTAAAGTATATTAGTGATAAGTACGTCCACTCTATAAGGATACTATATAGAATGCGTATTATTACATCACTTGTTAATGTAATTTAAAAAAAAGGCCCTTGACGATAAATATGTACCTAGTTAATGGTAAAAATAGTCAGTATAAAATAACCATGTTTTGAATTTAAGTGGTTATGTGATTTTTCGTTACCGAATCATAAAGAAAATCTCAAATCTATGGTCGGCTAGAGCTCCTCCTACGTGTAGAAGCTGATGGCTACCTGGCTAATCGACACTCAGAATAATCAAACCTCACAATGGTGACAAGCTCGTTCAAATAATCCTGAATCCACGCCTCAATAGTCGAAGAATTTAATTCGTCTTAAGATTAACATGACATCGAAATCTGTAGAAAATCCTCGAGTGTACTTACCATAACTGAGGTGGCAACGTTAGCCAGAGGCCCGTAGACCACGTAAGTATGTCCGGTGATCCAGCCCACGTCGGCGGTGCACCAGTAGATGTCTTTCTCGCGGTAATCGAACACATAACGGAAAGTAGTCGCAGCGTACAGCATAAAGCCGGCAGTGGTGTGAAGAACTCCCTTAGGCTTGCCAGTAGAACCGCTATAGAGAAAATAATATAAATGAAGGTAGTTCGACAATAAAGATAATAAAAATGAAAGAAACACTGAGCTAAAACGTAATATGTTATATTATGTGATGTTAATAAAACTAGATGCATTCTATGTATTTACCTGGTGTACAGCATGAAGAGTGGATCTTCAGCGTCCATCCACTCAGGCGGGCAGATAGTCGACTGCGACTCGATAATCTCATGCCACCACAAATCTTTATCTTCGTTCCAATTGTACTAAAGTAACAATTAAAAATATTTATGTAATGTTTTATAGTATTTTATTTTGTACGACTATTAATATTAAAATTCTGCATTGGAGAAATATTTAAATCCAGGTTCCCAATGACGATAGACTTATGAAATACAAAAAATTACAAAATGTTTTTGAACAGGTCGTTGAACAGTGGAAACTCACGGTCGACGCAACTTACCAAAGTACGGAGATCAAGGGGCAGTGTGTTGCAAGGAGTCACCCGAGCGAGATGAGACACGACGACGCACTTCGTAACATTATGCTTGTGTATATTCTTGGCTTTGTCGAGAGCCTCGTCGACAATCCTCTTCAGTGAAAGCATCTTCTCGCCGCGCCAAGCACCGTCAGCTGTCACCAGCACTTTGGCCTTGCAGTCGGACATACGCTCCGCCAATGAATCCGAAGAAAAACCAGCGAACTATGACAAGTGGATAACGACAAATATATTAAAGGTCGTTTACCACCAAACATTCGACTTGACCCTCGACCAATATAATCGATCCTTCCGATTCGAAGATATTTTAAATATCGAATTGGCCAGGTCACTTTATAACAGTTTATAGTTTTATAACTTATCCTATTTCACAATGTTTGATTAGTTTTGTTATTATACCCTATTCAGTACTGTAGTTAAATCGATCCGTTTCAAGGGACTAAGGAAAAGTCATTGCTAACGTCATGCTGTCACGGTCAACTTCAATTATGTATACTATGAATTAAGGTTAAGTTCGTAAATGTTAGGTATTGTCACCATGACAACGGATAACCTTGCTAACTACATATAATAAGACATATTTACCTTGATAACTACAACTACTAGTATATAGCTCTTATCCACATAACGTTAGAGTACCTAATATTTTAAGTTCAATTTCGAATTTGATAATTATCGACCGTGATATATTTCGTAACAATATATCGAACTTCATCTTAAACTTCGCCACAATAGAAATCGTTCAAAGATCTTACCGTTACGTAACACGCATGTGATGCTAAGTTAATATATACTTAATTACTTTATTAGTATTGCGTTGCATAAGAAGCCAACCTTCACCTCACTACTTTAGTTTCAATTACCCCACAAGTTATACAATAACGTATAAATTAGGTATGTTTTCATCTATCAAAGTTTTAAATATTTCAGTAAGCTTTACGAAGTTTGTATTAATGAAAAAAATACATCGAAAAGTATTCAGTTGATATACCCTGTTTATCTTTAAAAAGGATTTATTTCTAAAATATTGACCATAACATGAACTTACCACGACAGAGTGTATGGCACCGATCCTGGCACAGGCGAGCATGCAGACCACCGTCTCCAAGATCATCGGCATGTAGATGGAGACCCTGTCGCCCTTGGATACTCCGATGTCCCGTAGAGCGTTCGCAAACTGACAGACAAGATCCGTCAACTTCTTGTACGTCACACGGCTGTAATCCTCGGGACAGTTGCCCTCCCTATAACAAATGATAATTTCTTGATTATACCAAAAAGTCTTAAACGTTAACACAAACAGAACCAGTTTTAGAATAACCGGCAACCTGAGCTAGGTTTATACAGTGACCCTAAACTGCAATACAAGCCCATACGACAAAAGGCGTAAAGGGGCGCGTGTGATGCCCCTGGATGTCCTGGGCAGTCGCCCCACCTCGGCCTACTCTAAAGCCGGTACTGAACACAAACTAAGTTTAACTAATACAGAAGGTTACGTAGCATTCATAACAAGAGATGCTTTGTTCGGAATACAATTATCTTTAGATATACGCGAGGAGTTCGCAAAGCGATAGATGGAGAACAAGAGGTATAATCAAATGCTTCTATCATATTTATTCTCTCTAAACTTATAGTTGTAGAGTAGGTCAATATGTAGGTGGTCTTATGAGTATATCCCTTGTTAAGTAGGTAAAAGGTAAACATTTAAAGTTATTCTAAGCTCATCTTCGATCTCCAACGAAGAATATAGATAAAGCCTTTCGCATATAAACACGTACCATCGTGAAAATAGCACGCACTAGCATTATAGTAATACGACACTTAATTGAACTGACCCTGTTATATGAAGTTACAAAATAAAGTGTAGTTTGAAGGATATTATATGATGTAGAGAAAAATAAACGTTGTGAAATTTTATAAGCGTCAGATATTTTATCTTATCAGAAGTAAATAGTATTGTTATCTGATGTTCCATCTTAAAATACGCCATTAAAGAACTTTCTGTTGAGTTAACAATGTGATCTTTGAACGTGAATTCCAATTGCAATTGCAGAGAAAAAGAAAAATTCAATATGTTTGTGCGCAAAGGTAAGCATATTAGACCCAAAACATAGTAGAAAGTAGTATTACTGAAAAACATGGCCGACTACCGATGACCAGATCAAGGTATCGAGGATGAAGCAAAATGGAACAAATTTACAAAGGAAGCTGCCCTCAGAATGTGGAATACAAGTCAGGTCGAAAGATTTTAGTCAAAGAGCCTGTTGTCGTATGCATTCTTTTAACCATATGCAGCCAATTCTCTGCTTAAACAAAATGATTTAAAAAAGGTCATACTTTCTCGCTCACTTCTGAACTGAACAGCTCGACCTTTCAGTTGAAACTTCAAAGTCTGTAGCGGGCCTTAGATGTAGATTAGGTAGGTACTAAGCATTATAAATACCAAATATCGTACGTGTGCCAAGTTAAATGATTCAGTTCCAATTCATTGAGACATTTTAAGTTCAACGCATTGCTAGGTGGTATCAAACGATGTTAACTAATAATTTAATAAAGTAGCCTATAATATGCCCGTCTTTGTCAGCTACCCTTCAGTGAAAGTCCGGTCGAAATCGGGTCGTTTCGGAAATTACCCGGATAAAGACAGCTTGCGGACAGGCAGACAGATAGACAAAAATTATTTTCGTTATCAGCAACACAAATACATCATCTTCCCGAAATCTGGAATTTTTCTTTTGATATTACAAACAGACACTACAATTTTATTATATGCAAAGAATAGATAGATGATGGATTTTCAAAAAGATTCGTAGAATTAAAAAATGTTTTTCGGAACGCACTTTTATTTTTTTTAAATCTACCGTGTTAAGCCAGCTACAAACACTCAGTTGTTTCTAACAGTTTTAAAATACTACACTCGCAGGGTTTTAATTGATTAGTTCGACTATTCAGTTAAAACTGCCAGAGCAGAGCGTCTGTAGCGGGCTTTAGATAAACTCTAACTCATTTGTAGTAGACTCAGTGGAACGTAGTACTAGCACATTATATCACTAGCTGTTGCTCGCGACTTCGCCCGCGTGAAATTAAAAAAAAATATAGCCTATGTTACTCATAGATAAATTACCTTTCTAAAATCGGTCCAGTAGTTTTTGAGTTATTTCAATACATACAAAAATACAAATCTTTCCTCTTTATAATATTAGTATAGATTAAACAATGAAGAGATACGGAATATTAGCGGCGCTAGTTGCATTCGGACACGACTATTTTTGGAATAGAATGTAACACGGAAACGCGTATTCGTTCCGATTAGCAACCGCAAGGTTGGTAATTGACTACGAATGATTTTTGCCCGACTGACAGAAGGGTAATTCCATTTGCATTGAGACCGCATCTAACCTAAAGGATAAGACCAATTTTAGGACATTTTATTCCATTACCAGGTATGTCATTTGTCAATGTTAAGTTTTTTTTTTTTATTTTCAATTTCAACGACCGAATAATCGTCTTCAGCGATTGTTTGAAAATCTTTGAATGTAAGTTTTTTCTATAAACTATAATTATCCTAAAAGAGGTCGATATTTATAGACTCTATTTATAGACTTTATTAATATTTATATAGCTAGAAAGGTAGCAGTTGCTATTTCTGTCGACCTTCCTATGACAAATAGTCAAAATAACTTCCGTTGCTAGTATCACGAAATAATTAATATACAAGATCATAGCGAAAGATAAACTTAAGTAAGATCTTTGACAATAATAAATTTGATAATAACCAAATTTTTTTTTACAATTAAGTATCTATTCTTAATTTTATATAAAATATTATTCATGTATTTTAAAGTTAAAAATAGTTAATATTTCGCTTAGCGCGGTTGCATGTACATCCTTAAGAATGTTTACTCAAACAGAACGCTTTAGGATTATAGCCTGAACAGGAATATAAAAAACCTCGCTATATCGCAGTATTATGGAACTAAATACATGTCAATGTACATCTTTTTACTTATGCTAAGTATACATGCGCTGGCTGGATGCAGTACATACACATACATACATTACATACAGTAGGGATTCATGATATCGGAGAAACGAAAGGTCTATACTTCTGGGAAATCTCACTACTACAGTGATCGCTATTCAAGGATTATCGATGTTTAAATATTTTCTCCGTATTTAATCATTTGAATAAAATCTTCAACATAACAGCTAGTAACTCGGTTCATGTTGCGTTTTATAACCATCACACAAACATAGACATTAATCTAAACTAATCTATACTATTTATACTAATATAATATAGCGTAAACACACACTTCTTTGATGCCTAAGATGTCGGCAATTATAGCATATTTTTGAATAATTCTTTTTTTAATAAAAAGCCCTACACTTACGTCACGCTTTAGGCTATATATTTTCACGCCATTAAACTTAGGGGGTAAACGTTTTGGATAAAGACCTTAATGTGGGAAAGAGATCATAAGTTCTTGCCAACATCAAAGAAGCAAGATTGCCATGGTTTGTCACCATGTCATGTCATTTTGACATTTGCAATTGAGATGTAAACAATAAAATAAAGTTTTTATAGTTTCACGCGGATGAAGCCGCACGCGAACAGCTAGTAACTAATATTATAAACGCGAAAGTTTAGAATTTAGTTGGATGGATGTTTGTTAGAGTTTGTAGCCTAAACTGCTGAACGAATATCGATGAAGTTTAACATAGATGAGAGGATACTCTGGACATATAGGTTACTTACTATTTTTTTCTTAATTCCGCGAGAACGGAGCCGCGGGAAAAAACTCGTATGTAAATACGTATGTAAATACGAGTATACGGTGGATAGGAATACAGTCACGAAATATAAAAAAACAGCAAAGCATCATTGCATTACAACAGTTCTTAATTGATAAAAAAACAATAAAATACTTACACACCTTCAGTTTCAATTTAACATTGGAACTGTACAGTTAAAACTGTAGGATTGTAGCGAGTTTTGCGGGCGGGGTCGATCTTGTATGCGGCAATTTGGAAATGCAGCAGTACTTAAGGTAGAAGTACTGCTTTTAAAGTGCAACTTTTTTTAATGAAATTGGAGACGTTGGATACGTAAACTCCATTCATTTTTTTCATAAAGATCAGTCTTTTGTATAAAGAAAATATTAAAGCAATCGGAGCATTTGAACAATATAATCTAAAATTCCGCTTCGCGTTAATTGGTGTCAATATGGTAAAAAATATGCGGCAAGTGCAATTCTTAATTAATTGTTAATATTTAATTCTACGCTATTTCTCTTTATATAATAGTTTTAGTTTCAATAGTTTGTTGATTACCAACTAATTAACAACGAAACGAGGTCGTGGGTAAGAATTGCTTCAAAAACATTATTAGTTAATTATCAACACAAATAACCGACGTTTTAATATAAATAAAAAAACGAAAAACGTGACCCGAATCAAACGTTAGTACTTTCAATTAACATTAATAAAACGTTGCAGTTATTTAGTCGTATGATGTGTGGAAGAGCAGTTAATATTGTCGACCTTCCGTAGGAACAAGGGCAGACTGATGATGAGGACAAAACAATACGTTTGGGACAGGTAATTTTCAACCGATTAGCTTGTATGACGTAGATTATTTTTATATCATAAAGTGAAAGAAGATATATTGCTAAAAAGGAAATCGCAAAAGGGACAAAGGGACAGCCGTTCGCTAGGTCGCTTTTTGATTGGAAGATATAGATTACCATAGAGGATTGAGTGATTGGCCACAAAGTATGATGCAATTGTAAAGATCCGTTTGTCATTATACAATACGTGAAATGCTAGAAATTAAATGTATTCGTGCAGGCAGTCCTTCAGCCGGCCTTGTGTAACTAACCTAGATAGAGCATCCCCGGGGGACGAGCCCGGGGACGACCTACTTATACATCACTATTGAACCCGTTCCGACACGATCGATGAAGCCACAAAAATTATATGACAAAATTAAAAAGTAATTCTGCCACACACTGAGTCACATAATAATTACTGCAACCCTCAGAATAAATTTGCCATTACACCGTGTTTTCGAAAATATTTCATAGTCTGTCTTTACTTGGATGTTTTTTGATCAGTAAATTAGGAGGTTAGAATTATATTACGACAAACGTATTAATAACAATCTTAGAGAAGAACACAATAATCAATTACGAAATAAAAACGGTCGTAGATTCGTAACAAGTCGTAAAAAAAATTTTACTGCGGAAATAGAAGGTTTGGTAGAGAGCGCCCTAGAGCGAGGTCAAACTAAGGAGGTCAACCGGATTGGTGATTTTTTTTTAATATATAAGAAATATTAAAATACCAACATCTTTACAAAAGTACAGGTGTTACGGTGAATGAAGAAGCTTAGAAGTATTCTTTTGATCAGTTTGAACACATCTGCTACAAAGAGTTGAAATCTTTTCTATATTTGATTTTTAGTTGTAATTTAACATAAGCAGATATATTCGTTTTTAAAATCCCTTATATCGTAAAATTATTAGAATAATATACGAACAAAAAATTAACTAACGATATGACGAAAAATAACATTGGTGAAAGTCCCAAGAGTTAGGAATGCCCATGACGTAAAATACCAAAACATAAAACCTATTTATAAACCTACAAAAACATAAAAAAAAACGAAAATCATCCCAGAAGTTCTTTGAACAAATAAAAAAAATCAAGGTTCATGGTCTATGAGGAGAAAATCTTAAAAAAATGAATGTGGTCAACAACATATATTATACAAAAGATTAACAAAAATAAAAAAATTTATAAACGAAAAATCAATATGAATGTGCGCCGTCTCAGAGGTTCGCTCAGCTGTCTATTGATTTTGTGATATGATGAGTGGGAAATTTTACTTACCAGTAATATGCGATTTTATCGCCATAGCCTCTCCTCACGTTCCTATCGAGAAGATTGAAGCAAACGTTGGTGACTGCTCCTTCCATCCATTTCACGAAGATATCGCCTTTGGTTATATCGAAATTGTACGATACGAATTTTCCCGGCTGGCATGGAGTTTGCCAATAGAAATCTTTCGCCATTTCAGACCAAAACGCCTCTGGTTGCTCAAGAGATACTTTATGCATCTCTTTGTATTTATCGAATGATCTAACGCGAGATTTATCGACCACATAGTCGGTGGGATTGTACACGCGCGACATTGTTATTGAGCGCGTTGTTACCGATGATTAACGAACAACCACCCTCGATAACGTTTTCTCGACGACTGAAGAACGGATTTTATTAGTAACGCCGCGCCGACGCGAGCCGACAACGCCCGAAGTCCCGGGCTTAGGGTGACCGACGCAATGACGCTTGCATGACAAGCGCGTGCGCTGTTCCACCATACTGTTTTCCCGCGTAAATGGAATACTTTTCGATATTCGTTACGTTATAACGGAACTATTGCATGAGATTATTGACTTCAGGTTTATCACTGTCTTAATACTGCCAATTATTTGTGTAAACAATGAACATTATTTCTTTTTGTAGGGCTGATAGGATTTTAATGGGAAGAAATAACGGGCTTTTTATTCTTGTGCATAAAGATAATCTTTTATTGAAATCACAAAAACATAATTTAATTACCTTCCGATATTACATGCACTACTTAATAATTAAATACAATAAATTAACTACACTAAGTAACATTTAAATTGTGATTTTGATTTTCATACTTGTGATGTCTGTTTTACCATTTACCTTATTATGACATTTGATATAATATCTATTATTGTCTATAGATACCACATCTATGTGTATTACATTGCAAATACATAAAAATACACAAACACATATAATTCTAATTGACATACACATATTTTATATATACAATTTAAAATTTATACATTTATTTTTGTATATCAGTCGCCATTCTTACATCATTTAAGTAGTTGATTAGACTTTACAATAAATACAGTTTACAATGAAATTACGTTATATAAATATTTATTAAGAAAACATAGCCATAAAAGAAATAATTTAATTAAATTATACAATTTTCTTCAACAATTCTACTAGGTAATAAAAATTAACAAAAAATCGATCAGCTACGAACGTATACAAATTTTTCATACTACATTTCTTAGTCACTTGTGATTTACATATAAATTATAATACAATATGGTTTAAAATTCGTTACAATAGTTCACACACACTTTTTAAACACAGCAACACTCAATAGTTCAGTATTTTGTCCACAGATGTCACTAAAACTTATAACTCTTTTGACATTAGTAAATATCATCTACCATTCGATCTATTTGGGTATAGTTTTAGTCTGTGCTAGGTAGCTAGGGATATAAGTCTCCGTCGTCTCAATTTGCGTCCCCATCGCTTCCAGAATGTTGTAACACAGTATATTATAGCCACAATAGCGAGTAGAGTTAAGACTCTATTGGCTAAACTTGGAGGCTCATATACAACTTCTGGATGTGAACGAGACGGCGCTGCGCCTGCGCCCCTCCACGCTCTAGGGGCGGGCTCTGTACCCTCTACTTCTGGAGCACCTGCAAGTACACATATACTAACTGATGCGAATCCGTCGAAATTAAAAAAAATAGCCTGTGTTCTTCCAGACTATTCTACATCTATGCCAAATTTCATCGAGATCTGTTCAGCTGATTAGGCGGCAAACTCTAACAAACATCAATGCATGCAAATTATCGCATTTAATATTAAAAAGATATAAAAATAGTAATTTTGTAATCACTAAATACTGAATAGCGAGGATTTAAAAAATGTGTTTGTATAAGTAATTAGGACCGTTGTTTCTGATTTGAGCATTATTAGTAAAATTTAATAGTTTTTAATCTTCTATGTTCAACAAGGAAAAGAAGTATTGTTTAAAGTAAAACGGATGATGCAATATCCGCACACAAAGAAGCATATTCAGATAGTATTGATTAAATACTAAAAGGTCATTATGTTGTATATAGGTCAATACAGTCCGAGTTAAGAGAACTTGGCAACCGTTATTTTCGCAAGTAGGGCATGTATTCTGGATTTAATCCATAAAAAGATAAAAGCCAATATAATAGAGAATGATAAGTTCATAGTTTTATATTGGAACCGTTTTATTAGACCACGAGCTGTTCCCGTGCGGGTTCATCCGCACGAAATTATAACAAAAGTTTATTTTATTGTCAAAATTCAAATGCATAAATGACTACGTGGACATTCCCTCTGACAACGGATAACTATTACCGTTACCATGGTAACCTTGCTTCCTTAATGTTGTCAGCTTGTAGTTTATAGTCCCCATACCACATGAGGGTTTTTCCAATTTATTCATCTCCTCCTTTAATAGCGTGAAAATATATAGCCTAAAGCATGACGTAACTATTCAAAAACATCTTACTTCACGAAGTAGTGTGTGTTTACGCTTTGTTATATTAGTATCAGTTTAGAGAGAAGTTCAATGACTTTAATTAACTGAATTTAATGAATCTCAGATATGGTTGGAACTTCTAAAGCTTTCCATTATATTGCGCAGTGTAATCATCACGTCACTACATCGAATAACTGATAGGCACGATTGAACCGTATAGTAACGTCTTTGTTTTAAAAACGGTAATGTATGACAGCTGCTCTAGAGAGTCGAAATTTGTTTATATATAAAAAAGTCGGTTAATGATACATGGCTAATTTCTTTTTATTACTATCCCTTCCTTTGCGCTACACACTGCTATTTAATTGGTTATTTGTATAATCGAATACAATCTACAGGTCCACATAGATAAATCAAAAAGGACTTGGTAATTTTTAATTAAAAATTGCATACGTTGATAATTATTACTTTGGCATAAAAACGTATTTTTAGTATTGGTCCCTTGATCATCCCCACCCCCAGATCATCAGCTGGAGACGCCCGTAGGGAAAGCCTTTCAAGTTATTATACCTATGCTCCGTGGGTCGGTGGGTGCGTGTTTCGGTGCTAGGGTGCGCGCTGCAGGGGGTGCGGCCACGGGGTGTGGTGGGAGGGGCGCGGGCGGGGCGCACGACGGCACCGGACGCGGCCCGCTGCCATCAGACGACAGTACACGAGAATACATATGCAAGCGTCCACCCTCCGCACGCTGAGGCAGTTCTGTTTAATATTTTAATTAAAAAAAGATTAACAAACATATTTATATAGCTTTAGCTCGCGACTTCATCAGCGCGGAATTAACAATTTAGTAAATAGACTATGTATTATTAAGAATTGTTATACATATATGCCTTTCATCGAAATCTGTAAGTTGTTTTTGTGAAACTAAATTCATCCATTTTCATATTTATAACATCAGTAAATAGTTTTCGTGCGTCACATGCGTTACATCTTATTTTACCCAAGAAAAATACAAACGGAAGCATTCACGATCTATGATAGAAAGTGTAATTTTACCGGATGGTATAAGATGTACGTCACGTCTTCTCGCGGCTGCGGCATCCCTCAGGGAGGCGGGCAAGTGTCCGCCCAGCGCATACTGCAGTGCAGCGAGCAGTAACCAATGACACGGCCGCGACGACCCGCCCTCCAGACAGGACGAGTCACCATACACCACCACACGACCCGCCTGAATACACACAAACATACAAAGTTCTGTCTCTGAAGTTAGCATACACTGTGTCTCTAAAGAGATATACATAATATATTCCAGTCTAACTAACGAATTCAGCGCTGGATTACAAATGGAAATGTAAACCAACACTGGAATGCACTGTGTACACAATAATGTAAATAAAACCCTAAATTAGGTAACAGCAATTGCGGGTAGTTCTTATTTACCTCTATTGTGTATGCTAGCTTCGAAGATGTAGAAATAATTGACACATCTATGACATACATATAATAAAATTGTAGTGTCTGTATGTATAATAATATCGAAGGAAAAAATCCAGATTTCGCGAAGATGATGTATTTGTGTTGTAAACGAAAAACGAATTAAAAAAAATTGTCTGTCTGTCAGTCCGCAAGCCGCGTTTGTTCCGGGTAATCCGAAACGGTTGGGCTTTGACGGGAATTCCACCGGAGGGTAACCGACATGGACGGAAATATTATAGGCCATTTTTTAAATTCCGTGCTGTCAAAATGGCGTCTGGACCGCTATCTCTGGAACGGGTGGATCGATTTTGACGGGACTTCGACTGGAAGGTAGCTGGTAGAAGGTTGCAAGCGGAAGCGCTGGATGCAAGCGGGAATATTATAGACGACCATTATTTTTAATTTTGCGCTAACGAAGTTTGCGGGCGACAGTTTTTATATAAAAACACAAAAGAACAAAAAAGACAAACAAAAAAATCATCTCAACATCGGGCCATCCGCCAACGTACCTGTATCTTGTAACCTCAGTCGACGCAAACAGGCGGTGGCTCTACTTCGAGCTTCATAGAGAAGCCTACCTTCACCAGTGAACTGGTGATGTAATGCTGAAATGACAATGATGATAATTCACCACAGAAGCGACACATGAACACAACCAACACGGACCTAGCACAAATTCACGTTAAACAAATGAATGAAGTTTAATATCATAGATGTATAATCTATAGATATCTAATTCGGAGAACAAAAGTGAACAAAAGCCCCTAACTGCGGTAAATTCACCTAACTTAGAAAATAGACTCTCATTAAACGTCAAGCTTAAACACTCCATCTATAGGTTATATATCTATGGTTAATGCGATAGGAAGTATATTACAGAACGATAAACTTATCTGGCTCCGTGAGATATGCTATTTTCGATTAGTTCTGTTAGACAAAATATAAAATAAGAAAAAAACAAGTTAAGACAGTTACAGTGCGACAAGAATTTTCTTATTTTGAGCGTTAATGAACTATTCATAAATTAGTTTTACATGCCGGGTCTGATAAGTTTGTCGATAAGTGCTGTGGGTGTTGGGCTTACCTTAGGCAGTTTATCCACAGTGTCATTTGTGAATTCCCTGTTGCCACTGTCTGTTTGTAGGAGGCCTAATATCGGTACATCAACGGTGTGATCCGCGCCCGGCGCGCCCGCACCCCCGCCTTTCTCACCGGACATTATCTAACAAATATCGCGAATTTTCAAGACATTCGTATGAAAAATGAAAATAATAGAGTAGTACATATATTCTAACATTTGTATAAATGTTGACTTAATAAAAATAAAAAAAAAAATATTCTCTGTTATTACAATAAAATAAATGAATATAAAATTTTACAACAGTACATATTTAAATTTAAATAATAAAAGTTAAATAAAATTAAAAAAAAAATTAAACACTACTCATCTAGCATTCGTGTTTAGCTTATTTTATACAGATCTGTTTGAATGTAGACTTAGACAAAAAATAGTTTGATTTTGTTTGCTTATTACCTCTGATAAAGGTAAGCTAGCAAAGAATCTTTACTGTGTGTTACAATAACCATCACTCTCATTTCCTTAGAGAAGAACAGAGATAATTATATTAAGACTAGCTGTTCGCGTGCGGCTTCATCCTCGTGAAATTATAGAAACTTTATTTTATTGTTTACATTTGTCAAATTATCAATTGCAAATGTCAAAATGACATGACATGATGACAAACCATGGCAATCTTTCTTCCTTAATGTTGGCAGCAACTTATGGTATCTTTCCCACATTAAGGTTTTTATCCAAAATATTTACCTCCTAAGTTTAATAGCGTGAAAATATATAGCCTAAAGCGTGACGTAAGTGTAGGGCTTTTTATTAAAAAAAGAATTATTAAAAAATATGCTGTAATTGCTGACATCTTAGGCAACAAAGAAGGGTGTGTTTACGCTTTATTATATTATAGATAACGCGGTAAAACTTACTTGTTGTCCTTGATCTGTCAATTGTGCAGTTATTAGTACACCATGTTTTGGAAAACTATGTATATGTGTTCCACTCGCATAGTACATAGGGTGGCCGCCTAGTTTAAATGCACCTTCAAATACACGGTCACCTAACGCTATCTAAAACAATAACAATCATTATTAACAAACACATCAATACAGACAGACCAAAATTTGTAAGTATATAAAAGAATAATTAAATGGCTGTATTTCATAGTTATTATATAAACATGTACAATTGGGGAATTTGGCGGTGTTTCTCTTTATAAGCTACAGATTTGAACGTTAAACAAACAGGATGGAGTTTTTAAATGTCTGTAAAAAAATTCTATCAGATGTACACTGGTCATTGATTTTTCTTATTATCCCGTCGTTTGCGCACTTTGCCACCTAATTGGTTATTTGTTCTTACAAAGAGCCGGAGTGTCAAGTTGCAAGGAACAATATAATTTTTCTGTAAATGGAACACTGACGATTTCCACGACTGTACATAATTTTTTTTTTTTAGTAAATCGGTACTTACTTGGTACATGCTTAAGAGATCATTTAACGCGGGAACATTAGCACCTCCCGTTTCTGGAATCCACCTAAGAAAAACAATGTTTTCTTTATAAAAGTTTCAAAATCAGTTACTGGATTCTACGATATAATATAAATAAGAGAATAATAATAGGTTTGCTTACCATTGCCGCGTATTCTCGTCGTAGAATTTAACGTGTCGCAGTAACGAGGCATTGTACCAGTCAGCGAAGACGAGCAGCGATAAACCCGAGTCTACTGCTTTCTTTAGTGCAGCCATTTCTTCGGGAAAATATTCATCTTCGGGATCGACTAACAGCAATGCACCGTACAATGAAGTATCCACGCAAGTCAACGGAGTACCTGATTAAACATAATTTTTATTTATACTAATACTAGCTTTTTCCCGCGACTCTGTGTGGAATTACAAAAAAATAAAAGTAAGCGTTCTTTCAGGCTATCCTCTACATTGCCAAATTTCATTGAGATCCGTTCAGAATTAAAAAGTGAGATTATAAAGAGAAAAGATTTATTTGGTTGGTACCGATATCTCAAATTCTTTCACCATTACAAAAGTATTTGATCACTGAGTAACATAGGCTATGTTTTACATCAACATATATATTTTTAAGATATTGCGAGCGCCGAAATATGGACTATAAGAGAAAATTATTTGACCCTTTGAGAATGGCGTATATTGTGACAATTTTGACACCATTGGGGTCTCAGCTATTAATTTAATTATATGCTTATCGGGTTATCTAAGTTGATTTACTTGTTTTTTATTATTTGCGTTTTGTAAACTCACCCATGACTTCTAGATAGAATCCGTGTTCACGCAGCCTTCGGTACATATCTCTGAAGTTGGTGTGCACGTGGTCCGCATGCCAGTCCAGCGGATCATGTTTAGCGCGCAAGTCGTCCCGCGGGAAGTATCCGCCCGGGTACCGCAGGCTGTGGAACTGATCCCATAGGAGACGACGGGACCTAACCGGCACTGGTATTATACGTGCCCTAGAAAATACAAAACTACCATTAAATAAAAGTTAAAAGATTTTTTTAAGTGTCTAATAAAAAGGAAGTACCACGACGTGACGTTTTTTTTATTTATTTTTCAAGCATTTTTTGAGCGATCAAAATTGAAATGGCCTATACTTATCAAAGGGGAGAAATACTGCTTTTAGCTTAATAATAAATTAATAATGATCGCCTTTGGTGAATAACAGACTTCTGTCAAATTTGACAGGTTTGATTTCTATTTGACATCTGTCAAATGAGAAACACAGAAATAAGAGTCGCTAGCGCCATCTACTTAAAACTTCCAGTTCATTTTTACCGATGAAACATATTCTTCTAAATATAATTATTGTATCTACCATATCTGTTTTTTTTTAATTTCATTTAATAGATATATTTTTACCTAATCGGTAACATAAGCGTTGTATTTATCATCGTTCGTTCTTTGGTTTCATCGTGACTTTCTATAGTTATATTCACATGGCCCTGGAATTAAAAAAATAACAAATTATCTTACTTCTTACTAATATTATAAATGCGAAAATTTAGATGGATGGATGGATGTTTGTTAGAGTTTGTAGCCTAAACAGATAAACGGATCTCGATGAAATTTGGCATAGACGTAGAGGATAGTCTGAAAGAACACATAGGCTACTTCTGTTTTTTTGGACTCCACACGGATGGAGTCGCGGGCGAAAGCTAATAAGTATTTATTTCTTTTAGAAGTGTGTCAGGACTGTGCTAAATGGATGATCTCTGCCTACCCCTTTGGGTTACAAGCATGAATTATGTTGTTGTTGTATATTTCTTTTAGATATTTTATAATTAAATTAGCAGATAAATTTAAATATCGAGCAATCAAGAGATTGTTGCAGTGGACTTATTTATTTTTAATCTAAGCTAACAAACAAGAGTTTACTTGAATTCGCCAAAATGGCGAAGCGGACGCAGCTATCTGTTAGTTTATTACCTCAACAACCCCATCAAAGTCAGCACCCTCTTGTAGTACAGAAAAGCTGAGCGCAAGCCAACCAGACCACGGCCAGAGTATAGGGCTGTAGTCAGCTGATACCGATAGCAACCCGCCATGAGGTAAATGGGGGTGCCATGTCACCTCTTTCTATAAACGTAAATAAAACACTATTAATTCAAAAATTGAAGATAAATCTATAATAATGGAAGTTATTACAATGCAAAACGTGGAGATATTAGCCGTTTCAATATTTTAAGCAGCTCATTTACGCCTCGTGTAATATTCCGAGCCGCCAAGAACTTTGAATACCTTAATATTATTTTTTTAAATTTGGTTTTATAAGTATAATCAAAATGTATACTTCCTGTTCACTTAAGAGACTAATTACTACTTTTTAACCCACTTCAAATAGAAGGTTCTCAATTTGTGTTTTTTGTATGTATGACGATTAATCTGAGATTTACGTGATTCTTTTTTGTTTACCATTTGGTCCCACTTTTCCAAAATTAATAACTATCCAGTAGTTTTTGAGTTTTTCTTAAAAAAGCATACCAATCGTCGAACAATTGAAAGTCGATTTTCGTCTATATTAAAGAAATTTAAGATATCTTTTGTTCGGAAATAGTTTACAAGATATTCCCTTACCACATCTCCTGCAACTCCTAGTCCATTAACAACGGTAACATTGGCGATAGTCGGCTGCGCGCTGTAGTACAGCGGCTGTGTGCAGTACGGCCACATGTAAGTGCACTCCGTCAGATCCATGTAAGGCGGACTTAGACTCGCCTGTGGCGTATACTCACGTAGGAACTGCAATAATACATAGTGGGTATGGAAAAATGCTTGTATTGTTAAGAAAACCAGTACTGCGCTGGAGGATTGGCGCAACACTAGATAATTGGCATAAAGACCCCGTATCTATGACAGCTGTCAATGTCATTCAGACGTATTGGAATAGCGCGCCATTCTGGCGAGAGTTAGTGGTCTGAGTGTTGAAGTTGATGTTGTTACAATTACATCAATGTCTAAGAGTATGTGAGGCTCTGTGGCACGGAATCGTTTAATGGTTTAAACCTTTGTGATCATTTAACAACTCTGAGTTGATTTAATGATGTTCTACGAAAATGTATATTACTGATTGCATTTTCATTGTTTGTTTAAAATTATCTATAATTGAAGAAATTTACTCAAAGTAAGCGTCTGTTTATTTACTATGTACTTATATTAATACATATTGTGGTCTCTATTTTGTCAAAGAGAATGTAAGTGATGGCAATATTGATATAATCAATTCAGATTAGTTTACGATATGTGTATAACTATATTTATAGTTCTCCGTACGTACGCCTGAGCCACCAAGATATGTGAATACTACTATACCTGGTAAGCACTGATGAGGTCAAGTTTCCCGTGTCCTTGTTCAAACATGTTGTACCCGGGCAGACGGCGTGCGGTGACGCACAACGCCTGTTTGACGGCAGCAGGCGTCAAATGTTGACGCGGAACGCCACTAGCCAGTAACGCAATCGCACCCGCAACCACGGGAGATGCAACTGACGTACCTTGAGTCAACAATTGACATATTTTCAGAGAATAAGAAAAACAGACTAAAATTGCACTATTATATGCACAACTATAGATCGAGTAGTGTGCGAACCTCCATATAAGCTCATAGGAATCAAAGCGAGACTAAACAGTTGTGCGATATTTTAATCAAAGGTGTGCGTGCGCTCTTAGTATTAAATAAATAAGATTATTACAATTACATTAATGTCCAAAACTAAACACTTTCACATTTATTGTTATTGACTAATAATAAAGCTAATTCATACAGATTTCGTTTAAGAAATCTACACTCAGTATGTAAAACATAGTAGCAAAACTTTAGTATAAGTCTTTTCAAATATCTTGTCGGCTCTGATATGCGCGATTCCCACTGTCCTCCCCTGCATCCTTTTGTACCCAACTTTATGTTATGTGAAGGAATTCATATGATATTCAAGCTGACAACATATTTGAAAAATACTATAGAAAAGAACTCAAACATCTTCAGTTACTGTCAGTGTTAGAAGATGTCTTTCGTCCTTCTTCTGTGACTAAAGTGCGACCAATTTATCTGTCCCGGTGAGAATGGCGTGAATATTTAAGCTTTTATCATAATAATGTTTAAAACATACCACTCAGAGATTTACAACCGCCAGTGACGCTGGAGCCGCGGACCCCGCTGCCGTATGTCACTATATCTGGCTTCATGCGACCGTAACCCTGGAATATTCACAAATATATTGGTAAACAAGTCCCTAATCAGTCACTAAGGGAGACTTATCAACTCTAAGTGATTGTCCTGATTTTTTTTAAAGAACCAAAATAAACATCTATACTAATATAATAAAGCGTAAACACACACTACTTAGTTACATAGGATGTCAGAAATCACAGATTTTTTTTGAATATGTCTTATTTTAATAAAAAAAAAACCCTATACTTACGACACGCTTTAGGCTATATATTTTCACGCTAATAAACTTAGGGAGTTTGGAAAAAACCAGCACGCGAGAATGGGAAAAAAAACTACAAGCTAACATCAAGAAAGCAAAGTTGCAAGGGTGACGGTAATTGTTACCCAATGTTAAAGGCCTTCGTTGTCATTTGTGTAATTGAATTTAGACGTTTGCAATTGAAAATTTCGCAAATGTAAATAATAAAATAAAGGTTTAGTTAAGAGGAAACCGCACGGGAAGAGCTCCTTTATAGATAAACTAGGTGTTCCCTTGCGGCTTCATCCGCATGAAATTATAAAAACTATATTTTATTGTTTACATTTGTCAAATTCTCAATTGCAAATGTCAAAATAACAATTACCTTACTATGGAAATGTTGCTTCCTTAATTTTGGCAGCAACTTATGGTCTTTTCCCACATTAGGGTTTTTATCCATAATATTTACCCCCTAAGTTTAATGACGTAAAAATATATAGCCTAAAGCGTGACGTAAGTGTAGGGCTTTTTATTAAACAAGAATTATTCAAAAATATGCTGTAATTGCTGACATCTTAGGCAACAAAGAAGTGTGTGTTTACGCTTTATTATATTAGTATAGAGTATAGATTCCAATAACTTACATTAGGCAGTTCCCAGGTGGTCATTCCCCTAGATGAGAATTTGGCGATACGATCATCAAACCCGATTCCTCCAACTCCGATAACATCCATCTGATCCGCTGGGTTATTGAGTGTACCGTACAATGGCCCATCATTACCTATAGCAGACACCATTATTACCTGGAATGATAAACATTTCCTATAAAACACAACAATATGCACACCAGTAACAAAACCTGCAAAGGATTTCAAAGACATATCTATTTATATGGCATTAACAAACCCACAGTGGGCCAGCGGAGTTCACTAAAATCTATTCACCCCTAATAGTCCTAATGGCTTAGTTTACTAAGATAAAATAATTTATATATTTTATATTATATTTATATAATATATTTTATTTTAATATCTTACCTTATTAGCACTTAGCTCCCACACTTTATCAACGAAAGGATGGTCCATAAAATCTGGTCCTCCAATACTCAAATTAAGTACATCAATTTTTCTCATAATGGCATAATTGAAAGCGTCTAAAAACCACGACGTGTATGAAACCTAAAAAAATGTTTTTAATTAAGCACCAGTAAACTGTTTTCCCTATTACAGTAACTACCGAGTAAACCCTTAGTGTACATTTAGTACGAGAAAGCAATACTGAGGGGCTATTGACTGACCATTAAACAATTCTAAGTACATAGCCTTTCAAATTATAATATCCCTTATTAAAATGTCTGGTTGAAGTTAATATATACCTGATTATCAGTAAACACTCTGAATATATGTAGGTCAGCATCAGGAGCAAATCCAAGACAGTCAGCTCGCGAAGCTATCACTCCTGCTACAAATGTCCCATGGCCCAATGCGTCATCTAACGTGTTCTCCCCAGTCCAATCTGTGCGCTCTCTTACACGACCAAAATGAGGGTGATGACGTGCTAGGCCAGTATCAAACACGGCCACCCGTATACCTTCACCTAGACAGTAAAGATAGAAAAATCTTACTAATATTATATGGTAAATGCGAAAGTTTAGATGGATGTTTGTTGGAGCTTGTAGCCTGAACTGCTGAACGCATCTCGAGAAATGTGGCATAGATGTAGAGAATAGTCTGGAGGAACACATAGGCTACTTACTTTTTTTAATTTCACGCTGACCGAGTCGCGGGCGAAAGCTAGTGTACAATAATTACTGCGATCATGATCAATCTTTATGTTTAAAATGTGCTTGTAGTGTTAAATGATTGCAATTATTGTTTATTCTTAAAATTATTTTATGCTACTAAATTAGAACATAATTATTATTTTTGTTTTAGACTAAACCAAATAAAAGCTTAGAGTAAAAATAACATATGCATGTTAAAAGAATCGAGAAGTTACGTAATGTAATAGCACAATGATCTCATTGTTATTTGTGATACTTAACGATGTTACCACACCATAGATACAGAAATAACTCTATTAGATATGTAGGTCGTTAGCATATAAAACTAATCATAAAGAATATAATTTATAATTTAAATACAATAGTTTCTGAAATAGGCAATAATTATACTAACCTGTTACACCCAAAGACCATAGTAAATCCGCTTTTAAAACCGATGTTATTTGCCTTGGTACTGTTCTTAGTAGTTTTCTCGATGAATAACCTTCATTCTGCCAAAAAAATCACAATATAATCTACTAAATGCTGAACAATTAATATATTAAAAGATATATTCTATTGGATATTTTAATTTATAAGTAAATCAAGTAATATTCATCTTCAACTTTTACAAATAAAGTTCCTTTTAGTTTGACATTAGATTATTACATAAGTTGAACAAAAGTACTAAATTCAGTATGAGAACAAAGCTTATTCTCTAGAACATATTTGTTCTTTAGAACATAAATACATACCTCTCTCGGTTTCCTAATAGAGTTAAGGGCTCGCCGACGATGATTTCGCCATCCTGTGTACAAGCAGCCATTGGGGCCGCAATTTGTATCCTGTCAATTATAAGGAGTCAAAACTTTGAAATATTCCTGACCCACCATCATGATGAGATATTATTATTGTTGAATACTCACCTCCGGTACATATTTTATGGTGCGTTGAACTATCCTCTGAGCTGTAACTCGACGGATCGCAGGATGGTCTTTTAACGCATCAAGTGCTGCTCGACCACCATCATTCAATACAATCACATCAAAGTCACTTGGATAATCCTTTGCTGGATTTTCCCGTTGAACTATAGTCCAATTTGATACCTGTAATTTTAAGAATAACCACATTATTTCATGATAGTATAAATATTGATTTGTGAGACTGTATAAAACATTTTTTTGGACTTTACATTACTGTAAAAAAAAATCATATTATAGTGTTATATCTTTACTCTATGTAGCAGTTTTTACTCATTAAAATGAGTAAAAATTATTATAACTTGTTACAAATTTATTCAACCTTTCTTGTGAAATGGCCTACATAAAACGATTTTTCTGTTTCCATATTGTAGGTGACCATTTGAAATTGGTTATAGACTATAGCATGTATGACAATTAATTACAGCCATAAGAAAAATATATATATATATGCAGTATTGTTGAAGTGTTTCATTGCTTTATTATAGTACTAGCTTTCGCCCGCGACTCTGTCCGCGTGGAATTAAAAAAAACAAAAGTGAGTAGCCTATGTGTTCTTCCAGACTCCAGATTCCATATCCTCTACATCTATACCAAATTTCATCGAAATCCGTTCAGCTGTTAAGGCTACAAACTCTAACAAACATCCATCCATCCATTCATCCCTCCATCCATCCATCCATCCATCTAAACTTTCGCATTTATAATATTAGTATGAAGTATGAAGTATGATAATATTTACAAAATATTATTAAACAGTTATCATGCTTACTCTGCATTTATCAGAATGGTCATTCAACTGTGTGTAAATTTTTGTAGTGTATAATTTCCTGACCTTTCTTATCTAAAAGTGGGAAATTGACCCTTTTTAAATAGATAGAGATACTACATTATATTATAATAACTTCCTTTAGACATGTAGTAATAAATAACACAGTTTTTGTGTTTTAAGTTTCATCTCGTAAATTTATAAATACTAGTCAGTTTTAGCAGCATTCTTAATAAACACCATATGACGGGTGAAAGGCTATTTGTTTCAACCAACATTTTAGGGGATATTGACTTATATATACAAAATCAGCGAATTTTAAATATGAAATAATTAATGAAGTGTGCAAAATTATGCTAATTTTAATCTAGAACCGGTCTGAAAATCTTTCAATTGAAATTATTTTCAAGATACACTTTTGTTTTTTTTTTTCTAAAAATAGAAACTTTATTTGGCTCTCCTGAACATTTAACCTAATGGCGCTTGAAACAAATAGCCATTAAGTCATCAATATGTTTATGGTTTTATTCTAGGAAATTCTTGTCTAAATTAAATTCACCTCAATGGAATTATAAAAGAGATTAACATGACAATAAAGTACTAATCTGTGTGGAAATAATATGAAAAATTTAACATTTTATTCTGACTTCATGTAACCAAGATATTTAAAAATGTTATGATCTATTTTTTTTGTAAATAATAACCAGACTATTTAATTTGAACATATCTGAATTATTATGAATTAGCTTTCTCCGCGACTCCATCCGTGTAAAATTAAAACAAATGTTAGTAGCCTATGTGTTCTTCCAGGCTATCCTCTACATCTATACCACATTTCATTGAAATCTGTTCAGCTGTTTAGGATACAAACAATAACAAACAGCCATCCATCTAAACTTTTGCATTTATAACATTAGTATGATTAAAAAAAATGGAGAAACACCTAGTAGATACAACACCTTGCATATTTTTTACACTATATTTAGAGTTTGTAGCTTAAATGGCTAAACAAATCTTGATGAAATTTGGCATATATGTATAGGATAGTCTGGAAGAACACATAGGATACTGTTCATCCCTAAAAAAAACTTAGATTCCCAAGGGATACATGGTATTTTGGTTTCCATAGTTCATTTGTTTATTTTAATATAGCACATACATATATATAGCAATTTGTTATTTTTTAAGGGATTTCACAGTCAAAAGGTTTACCGTTTTGAGACAGTTTTTTTTAATAAAAAAATAACTTGTACCCCCTATTAAATAAATATTTTTTTTATCTACTAATTACTGGTACCATAGACCACACAGCTTTTCGTAATATCTAAAATTATTGTCTAAAAAAATTAGCAAGTGTCCCGAAAAAATTATGATAATTTTACAATAACCAAACTTACACCGGCGTTGTTCAATGCAGCAGTGACATAATTTTCTCTTGCTCTTCGTAGAAAATACCCCTTAAAGGTAATTATATGTTCACTTCCGACAACATCAGTACTAAATTCATATTCTACACCTTCAGAACTTGTCGCATTACATAAAACGGAGTCGGTTATTTCAGCAGAAAAAACTAACGTAAGTTTGAGACCAAGTAAAAACAACAGTAAATGGGTGCCCATGTTTCAACTTTATCATTTACACCATTACTTCTTATATTTGGTTTTTAAATAGATATTAATTTTAAAGTTAACGAATTTCTGTTAGTTAAATCCATTTTCATATATTGTAATAGTAAAGTTATGAATAAAATAATCAAATGTATTTTTCAATAGATTTAGCAAACATTACGGTAGTACCAGGCTCTTGTGCTTGTGTACATAAAACTGTCAGTGTGACAGGTAACATATCAAATCATATGAGTGACGGACGCCAAAGAAATGTCAAACTCTATATTCGTTATTTCTTCCGTCATAGATAATCTACCGTGTTTTTTTTTAGCTTCATATCTTATTTTTATAACTTTCGGAATATTAAATTAAATTACTAGTATGATTTCTTGTACAACCTCCAGATTCAGAGGTCCAGATTTTAATTTATTAGGTATAGCGTGCCCTGAACACTATTATCGGTGGTTTCTATCAGAAAATGTATAAAATCTACGTATATAAATAGAGAAAAGATAGTAACTTCTGCCCACCGGGTCAGATAACTTTTCGGTCTATATTATTTGTGACTCACTTTGATCAATGACAATGACGCACCCGATTCTTATGTATTTGTCACAATTTGTCAAAGGGTCAAAGGGATGAAGGGAAATAGAAATTGTATTTCCTGTGTTCACCATTTATACAAATACAACTAAATTATAGTAACATTTGAAAATAATGGCTTTTGATCTTGTGGAAAGGTTTCCCCATGTAACTAAATATTACGCGCTCCTTGATCCTGGACAATATCAATCTATTTTCGATGCAAAACAAAAAGAAAGCGTAGCACCATTTCTTACAAAATCGCCTCGTGTTAGTCAACAAGGTAACAAAATCTGGACACACGCTGCATACAAGCCTAAGAGCGACCATCATATACCAAATTGTACGTCAATTCGTTCAAAAGTACCGCGGTTTAAATACGATACAATCAGTAAAGCGGAGTTGGATGCAATTATATGTCATTGTGATCAAAATACATGTGAATGTTTGCCCAAAAAGGAAGAACCTGAATCGAAAACTAAAGAACCTGTCCGTCCACGCATATTTATAGGAGGTTATCCAAGGGCAGTGAGTGACAGTGGTATATCAGTACCATGTAGAAGAGATCGTGGATTTCAACTTTTTCCCGATGGTAGAAAGAAACGTATACTCGAAGATTTTAAACCTGGTCCCCCGTTGTATGATACTAGAGTGCACGAGTTTACTACATTTTACCGTGGATGCAAATGGAGCCACTGGACTGCACGAAGATCTACCAAAATTGAAGACTATGGACCAGGCCCAGCTGCATATACCATAGAACATGGGCCAACCGAAGCAGAGAAGTGTGCGGAAAAAATCCGTGCAGACAGAAGAAGAAAATCAAAACAATACAGGTACATTGAAATGGTCCAACAAAAAAATTTAAGAGAAAATCTACCTGGGCCGGCTACTTATAGTCCAAATCCTCCTAAACATACAGAAATGAAGTTCTTAGGTACGAAAGCTGAGAGATTTCAAACTTCAAAATACGAAGTTATTCCTGGACCTAGTGATTATACAATCAAGCGCACATTTGATTTACCAGAACCGCCAGAGAAGAATTGTCATGCAACTTTGCCTGCCCTAGCTCCTTTTGGATTTAACGCGGCAAGGTTTCAACGTACCACGCAAAAGGCGCCTGGACCGGCTGACTATGAAACTACTCGCAAGATTTGTAATATACTAGTTTGTACAAAAGCGCCTTTTGGGTCATTTACAAAACGATTTCCGAAAACAGAAGAACTGGATGAAAGAGCCGAGGTAGAAAATGAAGTTAAGGACGAAGAACAGCAAGAAAAATGTATTAACTTAAGTTGGATGTTTAAGTCTAAGGCCAAAAGATTGACCCCTCTGGAGAAGAACTTATGTGCACCAAGTCCCGCAGATGTACCTATGACAATGTATGATAAAAAAAGGTCTGTGCCGTTACAAAAATCAGCACCGTTCTATACATCGACCGAACGTTTTCAACCTTGGTACAACTGGGTACCAATACAGTATTTGTATAAAACTCCAGGACCTGCTCATTATAGACTGGATAAGCCGTCATGTACACCCGCTGTGGTACGAGGACCTTTATATCGGTCCAAACGTTTCGAATATTCTATTTCCAAAACACCAGCATGTAACAACTATAGTATCGGTGGAGGAGTAGAGACAGTGTTACATACAAGCAGTGTGAGGGTTAAAGATAATATTAAGAAAAGACGCAAATTCTGTTGGAAAGCGTTAAATCAAAAGAGTAAATTAAGTGATAAAGAGAAAGAAACGCTTTTATTAAATAATTGCATAGCTTTGCTAAATGCTGACCCCTTTAGTGATAAAATTTCCAGTTCGGGTAAAACTTATTCTACAGCACCCAAAAAAAGAAAAAAATTATTACACTGCTTTTTGTACCGACATCAAATACCTAATTATTTTTAGGTTTTTTTAAAGATTAAAATACGATGACATATGGCACAACTGCTGCTTTACTAAGGGTTTGACGCACGAAGGAACGCAAAACCATTTATACTTATAACGATATGCTGTGGATACGCTCTGGCTTAAATCACAGCCTTTTAGCACCCTTTTTACACACTACGTAGGGTACCTGAAGTGCATGTACAGATTCATCAGTACAAAATTAAAGTTTAAATCAAATATCAGAAAATTAGTAGATTACCTTTCCTTTTTAAAGACCTGCAGGTAATTTCCCTTCTTGAATTAGCGAATACATTCAATTTACAATATTACAGTACAAAGAAATCCATCATAGTCCACAGTCAAGTGTATTTACATTGTAACTTACGTTTTTATACAAATTTACAATAATATATAATACATTAAAATTATAACCTGGCTTTCATTTCTTAGTGACATTGTAATACAACTTTACTCGTTGTAGTTTGTAAAATTAGTAATCACGCTAAGTTATAATAACATGTTTGGACATTATCTTTTAAATAAACGCAGTATATGTTTCCTTGTGTAATTTTAAACAGGATATTGTTCCATTTAACAATGGTAGGCTATGCTGGTACAATGTTTTGATAAAAGTAACTTACTTATTAGGCACGCGACCAGCAGCAGCTGTTAAATGTATCGTAACGTTACAATAGGCGCCAGACAGATAATGAAGAGAAAGTTACTGATGGCTCTTACCATATTCACGCTGTCCGCAGCCAAGAAACGGCAATCAGAAGGCCACCAACATGGAGCATCATCAGGGCACGAGGAACATATAGACAAGATAATGACATTCGACCAACAACCTACATCTGATACTCTACGAAGAGATTTGACTGTTAAGAATTTTGCAAGCAACATGTTAACCGAAGAACAATACTTTCAGAAGATCGACATCCTACACGATAGAGTGGAGAATCTTAACTCATTAGTGCATAATCAAACGAATACGATAATTGAGTATCTGATGGAAATACTGAAGTTGGTTCAGCTGGCGCCCGCACATGTCATGGAGAATGCTATACAGTCATTAAAAAACGATTTGGACAAGGTCAAATATCTGCTCACACGACATCATCATTCCAGTAATCATTCACTACGACGAGGTATTTTACACATATTTTATTTAAACGTGTCTTAATCTATTTTTATTTATTACGAGCTGTCGCCCGCCAACTTCGTTAGCGCGGATTAAAAAAAAAAGTCATCTATTACATTCCGCGTGCCAGCCAGCTATCTTTCAGTCAAAGCTCCGTCCAAATTGGTCCACCCGTTTCAGAGATATGGATCCGGTCGCCATTTTGACAGCGCGGAATTTTTTAAAAAAGTAGCCTTAGCCTATAATATGCCCGACTATACCAGCTACTCTTCAGTGAAAGTCCAGTCGAAATCGGCCCAGCTTTTTCGGAGATTACCCGGAACAAACGCTGCTTGCGGACAGACAGACAAAATTTTTTTTAATGCGATTTTCGTTATCAGCAACGCAAATACACCATCTTACAGAAATCTGGAATTTTTCCTTTGATATTACAGACACTCCAATATATTTATTATATATGTATAGATTTAGTCTCATTGATAGATTATGTAAGTGTATTATATGTTTTTCTTTTCTATTCGTTGTCTTTCCATACAATAAAAATAACAGCTTGAGAATAATATCTCAACAAGATAAAATGAAACAATAATGAAACAAAATGCAACATTTATAAAATAAACTTACATATGTAGTCTGGTATGTTGAAACCGTTCGAAGGTATATCAAAACCTTAATATAACAAGAGCACGCGCACACCTTTGACTAAACTGTTTAGTCGCGCTTTCATTCCTATCTATACTAATATTATAAAGCGGAAAACTTTGTATTTTTGACCGACTTCCCAAAAGAAGGAGGTACTCAAGTCGTCTGTATGTTTTTTTTTTATTATTTTTTTTATGTATGTTACGCGATAGCTCCGGCCCTGGTGGACCGATTTTGAAAATTTTTTTTTTATCCGAAAGGTAGTGCTTGCAGGTGGGTCCCTATTTTTTGTTTGATTTTTGGAGTCAAAGACTACGGCGTATATCTATATCCCACTTACAACGCTATTACTCGTGTTCGGCATGAATCCTTATCTAAATAAATATGTCCATCATCAAGAGAATTTAATGTAGATTATAAATGCTTTGGAACTATATAATTCCGATTAATAGTTTAGGAGATATCATAAGAACAAAATTACGAGTCGCAGAAAAAA